>JASDQU010587863.1:5610-29627 GCA_032191745.1 Picea mariana | reverse complement strand
TCTTCTTTCTTATCTAGTTCTTCTTGTAGTTTCTTGTTTTTCTTCTTTTCTCTTCTGATAACTTCTATGGCACACATCAATTCTTCTCAGTAGTCAACTTATGCCTCTTCATATTCTTCTTTGGCTTCTTCATATTCTTATTCAGAGTCTTATTTATCACATTCTTCTACTTCCATGAATAGAACTCTTTATGTCTCACTATCACTGAATTCATATTCATCTGATGATGAGATGTATTCTTTGGTGCATAAGCTTTTCTTGAAAAATTTCTTTGTGGTTCTTTTTCCTTTATATGTTTGTTTGCTATTTGAGTAACCTTCATCATTTCTCTTTTTCTTATGAGGACATTTGTTAGTAAAATGACTAATACCATCACAATTAACACAAATCAAAGGAAGATTACCTCTATACATGTCATTGGTTCCCTTGTTCTATCTTTTGACAAAGTTGGCCACTTCTTCATCATCTTCCGAGACGTCACTATTGCTACTAAGTTATTTTTTTTTTCTTTGAATTTTTGGATGCTTTGAAGGCTCCTTCTTTTGTATCTGGATTTTCCTATTCAGTTCTAATTTTATATGCTGTGAAGATTCCATGTAATTCATCCATGCTTATTGAGTTCATATATGCTCTTTCTTCTAGTGCTGATATCTTGGGGTCAAATCTCATAGGAAGAGATCTTAGTACCTTTTGAACAATTACAGATTCTTCGATTTCTTCTCCCAATCCTATGATTGCATTTACTGTTTCATCAACTCATAAAAATAAAGATGCAATATTCTCATCTTCCTTCATCTTGAGTTGTTCGAATTGACCTCTATAAGTTTGAAGCTTTGCTTCTTTGACTTTTGAATATCCTTCATAAATATTTTGAAGTTTGTCCCAAATGTCTTTAGCGGATTTACAATGTGCAACTTTGGTGAATACTATTTCACTAAGACCATTTAGAAGTGCATTTGTGGATTTGGAACTATTCTAACCGAGTTTCACTGCATTGTCATTTGTTGGTGGAACTACTAGTACTGTGTATCCATCTACAATTGATTGTCAAATTTCAAATCCCTATGCCTGTATATATGTATTCATCCTTATGCTCCAAAATGCATACTTTTGTCCATCAAATTGTGGTATTCCATTTTTATACAAGTTGTTGCTCTCCATGATCTTCCTTTCAGTGGTTAAATTGATTTCTCAAGGAACCTAGCTCTGATACCAATTAATGGATTACTGAGAGGGAGGGGGGGAATCAGTAATAGAGAAAAGTAATCCTTTTTAACCATATAATGCAAGTGTTATATCAGTGTATAATTATCATACAATAATTGCAGAGTAAGTAAATAATGAACAAATAAGCAATCATACCCATACACAGTACACCGATGTTTTTACGTGGAAACCCAAAGTGGGATAAAACCACATAATTATTTTTCTTATATGTCTTGAAGAATTACGTTCATTGGAAGTACCAAATTCCTTTGTTTTCCAGCTACAACTGAAAGGAGGCTCCAACCCCCTAGTTTCTTAGAGTACAACCCGAGGAAAGCTCCAACTCCCCAATTCTCTGGCTATAACTAGAAGGAGGCTACAACCCCCTAAGTTCTCTAGCTACAACCAGAAGGTGACTACAACCACCTTTCCTTGCCCCGTCCAACCGCCCTAAAATATAAATTCCAAATGTAGACAACCTATCACTATCACTGAATCAACCACTTCCATTGTCAACTTGTACCAATAACCTGTTACAACTTGTACCAATCAACCTGCACCAAACAACCTGTACCAATAACTTGAACCAACATGTACCATGCATCAACCTTGACTCATTAAGATGTACCAACATCATCAACTATACACCTCATGTAGGTACCAAATAATCAACTATAAACCTCATGTATGTGCCAACTCATCAACTATAAACCTCATGTATGTGCCAACTCATCAACTACATGTCTCAACCATGTACCCAACATGTACCTCGACCATATACCAAATACATACACCAATATAACCAACAAAATTTATCTAACAATTCATCACTCTATTCATAAACCAAATACCATAAACGCTTACATCAAACCATGTGCCACAACCTCACTGTTATGTAGCCTCAAGCTAAGCCAATAAATTTAGCAACACATCACATCCAAAAGACCAATACTCATATGCCAAATACCAACAACAAAATACCAACTGTATCCCTCAACAAATCTCATATATGCAGCAATATTGAACATCCAATACCATCTCAAGATCTAAACCCTAGCTCACAAAACATACCTCAAACAAGATGTGCCATATCTCTCATAAATAAACCCCAACCATGTTGCTGCCGTGATTTTTCTACTGCGTTTTTTCTGCTGGGCACCTTTTTTGTTGCGATTTTTCTGTCGCACTTTTCCTGATGCACTTTTTCTGCCGCAATTTTTCTACCGCACTTTTTCTGTCGTGATTTTATGCCGCACTTTTTCTGCCACACTTTTTCTTTCGCAGTTTTCTTGCCACACTTTTTGTGCCGCACTTTTTCTGCTGCAAATTTTCTCTATCAATAATACCTGCCCAAATAACCTTTCACAAATATAGATATTCAATGATATTCAAGTGTGATAAAATGAGAGAGCCTTGCCTTTTATTTATACTTTCATGTAGCATCCCACTTTCCTTATTTTAGGGAGTTCTCCATTAACTTTATTATTTAAATAATTTCTTTTGCAAACACTTTGACTTTTTGGGGGCTTCTATATGACTCATGAGGGTTCTCTGACTTCATATGGCCATAACTCTCTAACCATGAGGAGTTATGTGACATTCCACATACCAACGGAAATGGCATGATAAGCACTATCCATATAGGATAGTTTCACTGAAATATTCACTGAGCTTCATCTCATTATTCCACAATTAAGCATGGGTTCTCTAACCATACTTCTAGGATAACTCAATCCACAAAGCGTCTTCCCGTGAGGGCTTTCATCATAAGGGGACCACTTTGGAGTTCATCCATTTGTACTTCTTATCAACCATGACAAGGAAATTATGAGTCATCTTCAAATCAAACAAACATGGGTCCATTACCCAAACCTTTGTGCTACTGAACTTTATTCAAGGGTTGACATCAATGACAACCAACCTTAATCAACAAATATGTCGTCGTCGGGATTTTACAATGGTAAGTGTGGTAAAATTGAGTGGATTCAGTGACGACAACATCGACGATCCACTCCCAACTATCCTTTTCGGCGATTGAATCTTGACCAACTTTAAACTTAAGTCCACTTTCATGAGTTATTTAAATAATATTATGACACATCTTTTTCCCACACATATATTAAATTAATTTTCCAATAAAACTTGTTCATGATATAATATGGCATAAATTTTAAGGAATTAGGAACAATACAAATTTTAATGAGGATCATATGATTCCCATTCCATTTATGGAGGGTAGGAAGAAATTCCTAAAAATAGGAAATTCTTGAAAATAGGGAATCCTTCTTAAAATATAGGGAATCCTAGAAAATAGGACTTGGAGTAGTATGTGAGGTTTCTGGTGTGTAAGGGGGGGGGGGGATAAAAAGGTAAAGAAAATGTATATACATATAGGGTTAGGGAAACAAATTAAATTAGAAAAAATGAGAATGAAAATAATGAAAATCAAAATTAAAATGAATGGATATAAAAATGTATATTACACCCTAGGTTTTAGTTAAAACAGTAACAAATGGTTTGTTTGTTTAATCCAAATTAGTTTATCTTTGTAAAATAGAAAATTACCCCATGTAAAATGTTTAACGTGAGTACATTTTGTCGTAGGTAAAAGGAAATACTTGAAATAATATTAAGGAAAAACCATGGGAAAATAAAGATAAATTAAATTAAATTAATATACATAATATAAAATAAAATTTATACAAAAATATTTACAAAAATAAAGAAACATAAAAATTAAATTAAATTAAATCACAAGTTAGAAAATTAAGTCAAAATTGCACAAGCCTAGGTTCCATGCCCCCTTAAGGTTTTTTCGGTCAATGTCTTGCACCTACGGGCCACAATTTAGAAAAAAATGTATAGGGTAGGATTCGAAAAACTAGGAATCATGGAGAGGGTTGAGGCATAGGTGACCACGGATATGGTGATTAAGCTGTGGTGAAGTGAAAGAAAAGAAGGACAAAGAATGATTCTTTGTGTGATGATTTAACATCAAAATTTACGGTGAGTAGAAATAGGACATCGACTCCAACCAAGCACGCATGACAGGTTAATCTAGTAATGATCCGGATTCATTTTCGGCACGAAATGAGATCGGAGATATAATAAAGAAATGCACAGAGATATCGCAGATATTCAATAATATAACAGAAATGTATCGGAGATGCAACCATAAACACAGATATACAGTAATACACGATTTCTATTAATGAAAGAAATGTACAGAGATTGTAAAAATACAGAGTGAAAGACTCGCTAGAATGGTGGCAGCTTATCTTTGAGAAGAGATGTGACGGCTAATCGCATTTGCAAGAAGAGATTACAATGAGGCTCTGAAGGCCTTTTTACAATAAGAAAGAATACCAAAAACCCTAGACATCCAAAAACCTAACCCTGGGAGATGAAGCGCCAAAAGTCATGTGGGCCCCGTTTGGGTAAGTGAGTACATCAACTTCCCGGGGTCGTAACTTTTGCATACGATCTCCATTTTAGGCGTGTGATAGCTCGTTGGAAAGGTATCGTCGAGGAGATTCATTTTGGGGGCTCAATCATGCCTTTTTCTATCATTGAGAACCTTGATCTTGAAAAACCTTCATATGGGCCCTCAAAATGGCCCCGGAAGTTAAAACCTACTAAAAATAGTAAATTGCCAAAATTGCCAGAAAGCCGTTTTGAGCCATTTGGAAAAGGTGGGTGGCCACCGATATCCACCTAGATCAAGTAAATATAAACATATCATAGGGTGCATATAGTTATGGTGAGTAGAAATAGGACGTCGACTCCAGCCAAGAATGCATGACAGGTTAATCTAGTCAATATAAACATCTCAGCGGGAAAACAACCAGGTCAGGGAAAATATATTTATGCCAGACCACTCTGTGTGAATGCAACAGATAAAGAAGAGGTGTCAGTCAACAGTATGGCAAGGAATCACAACTGGGAAGATGAATGTACTTATGGAATAGATCTTGGCAAGGGGTAAGACCAAAAGAAGACTTTATATAAATCAATATAAAGAGGTTCAGGGACAAGATTACGGAAAAGGAAAGTTTGTTAGCCTTGGGGGCTTTGGACCTCGAGGTAACTGCAAGCGAAGATAATCTACTTCCCAGTAAAGAGAATCCAAGCTCTACAAACCTTCTCCTACAAAATAGAGGAATGAGATCAACCATACGATCAAAGAAGACTTGCCAATACTATAAAAAATATATTCCCTTCCTTTAAGCCAATTTAGAAAAGAATGTTAGGTTTATTCAACATTAACATGGTGGTTGTAGATGAGCATCTGAAACTATATGTTCCAATTCGAAACAGACTATCAATATCTACATGTGAGAGTTTAAAAGTTGAATACATTAAGCATAGCATGCCAGAAAGAGGATGCAAAATTTGAATTAGTCAATCAACAAATAATCAACCTCAAACGCATTCAAGACATGCAATAGAACAAATCATGTTGCCACATAATATCACCAATCACATTGGAATCAACAAAACGTTAGAAGATGACACATCAATTCCATCATACAAATGTCAACAAAAACATCATAGGTCAAGAAGCAACATGAAGACATTTGAAATAATCAAATCAAAAGGAAAAACCAACACCCATCAAAGATAATCATCAATCAATATAAAACCCCCAAATCCCTCAATGTAGAAAAAGAAACAACATTAGGGTCGAGTAGTATAGGATTAGGCAATGGGTTTGAAATTTTAGTAGGGGGGCCCTTTTCCTTCGCTTATAACAGAAAAAGTAAAGGGTGGTTGTTGCAACCACAACAAATGGTGACACACTAGAAGAACCAATTATCTTTGTCAATAGAAGTCTAGGGCCTTTACTTCATATTTGAGTTTTAAATATAAGCTCAACAAGACTACAATCAATTTTCCAATTGTCATTGGTACCACAATGATGTCAAAATTCTAAAAGATATAGCCCAATATTTCTCGTACTTGTAATCTAACATGCCTTTTTCAAAGATTCAAATAGTGATATAAATTCTTTTACTACTGCACACTTCAGATTGGTTTTGGTTCAACCATGGGTTTTCATTTTTATTAACAATAAAACATCTACATAAGTGTGCTCCTCATCTCTCTTTTCCTAGCATTGCTTTGCTGCCATCGAGCGTTCATATCTTTGATGAAGTTTCCTCGGTACCATACAAGCATGGCCCCACTGCTAGCAGGTGTCCATATCCCCACCATGTTTACTTTTACTTTCCACACTATTAATAGTTCTTTCAACTTCCTTTTTTATTTCATAACATGCTCACCCTTATATATATATATATATATATATATATATATGGGGTGAAGGAAGTGAGGCGATATGAGAATTGCTTTAATTCACTAAGTAGATGTTATGCATTTTGTTTTAACACACAAGTCTCCCCAAAAACCATCATAGTATTGGCCATTTTATTAGTGTGAAGTGGTTGGAGCTCAAAGAAAAACATAAATAGAAACTTTCCTATCCTTATGTATTATCATGGTATGCTCAAAAAATACATGTGTTCCACCACAACTATCAGTCCATACCTACAACTAAGAAATTCTTGAATGCACATTCAGATAGAGAAGCTCTTGCATATTATGAATTGTAAAAAATTTCTTCATTATGTGACCAGAATTGGACAATCCCCTCACCGAAATTTTAAAGAGTAATCCTCAAGGCAGACTAAGAATTCAATTCAACTCAGGGAACATACCAACAATCAAAACAAAATATGGAATCAATGTGTACAAGAAGAAATCCAACGCTAAAATCAGAAGTCAATTCGTGGAAAGGAAAACTAAATTAAAAGAAATTTGAAGCTTGGCGCAGATGCACCCTCTGCCTCGAAAAAGGTCTCTGCGCTGACCTCCCAGTCTTTAAGGATCGTTCTAATTTTTCCCTCGAGTCAGAGTGGCTCCTTCGATTCTCCACTGGTATCTCTATTAAAATTGACCCACAGGTCTTTTCTGCTTCTTACAGCCTCTAGGCCCGATCGTTGTTCTCTTCATGACAAAAAAATAAAAATTTGGGATTCGGGGTTTCACAATCCCCGATGTCGCAAACCTTTTGTTTCCCGCTTTCCTGATCTCCGATATCCTGAAGTACTTCAAATTCCGCTAGTCCCCTGGGCTAGACTTTTGGGTCCATACGACCTCCCTTTATATGACCGCAGTCCTATCTCCTTTTGGGAATTTCGGGGGTTCTGATGTTGAAGTGTATGCGACCTCTTGTCCTCAGGATCCCCAATCCTCCGAATCTCGATATGACGTCAACTAGGAACCCCTTTTTTGACATAGACACAATCAACGACCTTGATCATCTACTAAACCAACGGCTCTGGATCTCCCTCGGGACTTCGGGGTTTCCAATGTTGAAATGCAATTGTCCTCGATTCTCCCGATCTCTCGAATTCTGATTTCGCGATATGATGACAACTGGCCTCCCCCTGATGGAGCTCTCCACCTTATCGAAATTTCAGACTTCGCAATTATGAAATGTAAGTGGTTTGTGTCCTCAGGATTCGCGATCCGCTGAATCCCGATATGTCGATGGACTCTCCCCTTTTGGGAATTTTCCCGAAGGTCTCGATTTTTGCCACGCATCCTCCTATGATGGACGGTCCATATCAAACCTCGATACTTCAGGGATGCGAAGTCAAAAACACTCACCTGTGTGAGTCCCAGTGTCTGGATCTCTGAATTGGATGATCACGCGACACGTGTCCTTTCTGAGATCCACGACTGTAATCCTTTCGCTGATTCGGGACTCAAAAGGTCTCAAAATCTTGGTATCTAGACTTTCGGTATGTCGATGGCTCTCGATTCCTGCCAGGTGTTCCAACAGATGGACGGTTCTGACTTGTTTCGGGGTTTTCACTATGGATTTACCCGATCCCTTGTCCACTGAACTTCCGGTATTCTGAACCCCGACGCCTCAATATCCTGACACCTTTTGGGACTTTCACTCGGCTTGAGAGGGTTTAAACCCTATGCAACTCCTGTCAGGTCAGACGACTGATGGGTAACTAGGTGATGATCCGATGACACGCGATCTCCTGAGCTTGAAAATCTGGACACAGCCATAACCTCCTCTCTACTTTGTCAGATCGGACGAATGACAGGATTTTGCTAATTCTCTACACAGGATTTTGACCGTCTGTTTCTTCCCCCTGACGATTCCTGCAAAGTGAACCAAGGATTCTTTCCCGGACTTATCCACCTGTGACACAAAACTCCAATGCCTTCTAATCACTCAATATGCACCAACTTCTTGTACTGCCTTCAATAGTTCCAAAGGCTTTATCCTTCCTGAGCTTTCTTATGACTTTGAGCCTTAAAGAAGACCCTTGCACGCACTCCTTGTGGCAACCTCCAAACACTTGAAGTGTTGAATGCTCTTCGACCTTGCGCACACTCTGCAGCAACGATCTCTCAATACTTTACTCAGGTTCAAAACTTTGAGATTTTCCTCGGCCTGCACACCCCTTGCACGGCTCCTGTACCTGACTGCACCTCTGTGTGAATATGAGAACAAACGTTATCTCTCCTGAGATTTCAGAGACGAACCTCTGAACCTTTTTTCAATGCACTCCTTGTGGACAATTCAACTGCACTCCTTGCAGGAACTCTTGCTCAGATAGAGAAACAATTGAAACTCATTTCATTACCCTTTCCTCTCAGATTTCAAACATTCAACAAGAAATCATTCCTATATAGCATAAAACCAATTGCATGACAGAAAGAGTGAAACATTCATGAGCATAACATTCAAACATGCATACACAGAGAATATATGGACACCATGAGTCTGAATCACAGCTTCTTTGTATTAATTCAGAACTTTTGTACATGGAGTCTGCTACACAACTCTCTACTTCTCTTC
Organism: Picea mariana; assembly: GCA_032191745.1. NCBI lineage: Eukaryota > Viridiplantae > Streptophyta > Pinopsida > Pinales > Pinaceae > Picea > Picea mariana. The sequence goes on along the minus strand of JASDQU010587863.1, from coordinate 20,536 downwards.
TATGCTCTCTTCTTCTATGTTACAATTACACAATGAGGGTGTCTATATCCATTTTCCCTCCATTCCTAAAACTATCTCATCAGAGAATTCAAAGCTACCTACTAACATAAATGATTCTACCTACTATGGACAAGAGCGGATCGCTCAAGGTCCTTTACAATATATAAGTACGCCTCTTCTTAACTGTCACATTTAAGTTTGGCGCATCCAATCTTCAAAAGTTTTAAACAATTTATCATGTGCTCAAAATGTGTTGCGCTTGTCCGATGCTCGCTTGACATTGACGATGCTCCTGCATCAGACTCCCTCGCTTGAAAATTTTCATGGGCTCCTATCCATGAGCTCTCACACGGTTTGTCCATGCTTCTGAATCTCTACTTCATTCTCCTAGATAGCATCTTCAACTGGATTTCCTTTCCATTTGACCAAGTATTCAAAGTATTGTTTTCTTCTGGTCTCCTTGCCAATTCTTTTGTCTAGTATGCTTTCCATTTGTGGCTTCTCTGCAACTGGCATCTGCTTTTGCCATTGAACCTTTGACTGTTCATCGTTTGTTCCTGCTTCCTCAGCTTTGTATGGGTACAAATATGAGACATTGAATATCGGAGAAATTCCAATCCCATCGGGTAATTTAATCTCATAAGCATTTTCCCCAAATTTCTTCAAGACCCTACATGGTCCGATTTTCTTCATTTTCAGTTTATTATATGTCCCTCTCGGGAACCTTTCCTTTCTTAGGTGTGCCAGAATCAAATCACCAACTTCAAATTGAAGTTGTTTCCTGTGTTGATCTTCTCTACGGTTATACTCCTGGCTTGAATTCTGTAAATGCTCCTTCACCTGGCTGTGAAGTTCCTTCATCGCTTCTGCAAAATCTTCTGCACTAGCACTCCTAGTCTCATTCTGTTCTGAATCTCTCAATTCAGAAATTCCCCTCGGCTACATGCCATAGACAATCTGAAACTGACTCTGCCTTGTACTTCTATTGATCGAATCATTATAAGAAAACTTCGCTTGTGGTAATATGTTGTCCCACTGACTGTGGTGTTCTATCACCAGCCTCCTCAACAAGTCTCCCAGACTCCTGTTTATGACTTCTGTCTGTCCATCCATATGAGGATGATAAGCTGAACTGAATGATAAATTTTTTCCCATCTTCTTCCATAAGTTTCTCCAGAAGTGTCCTACAAACTTAGTGTCTCGATTTGAAACTATGCTCCTTGGTAAGCCGTGAAGTCGAATGACTTCTTTGAAAAACAGATTCGCAATGTGAGTTGCGTCATTGGTTTTCTGGCATGGAATGAAGTGTGCCATTTTGGAAAATCTATCCACCACCACAAATATTGAGTCAAATCCTCTTTGTGTTCTTGGCAAACCCAATATAAAATCCATGTTGATTGCATCCCACGACTTCTCAGGTATGGGCAATGGTTGATAAAATCCTGCATTCTGTCTCTTTCCTTTCGAATGCTGACAAATTCTGCATTTATCTACAAATATTTTGACATCTGATCGCATTCCTGGCCAAAAATATGAATCATTCAGCTTTGCAAACGTTTTTTCATGACCGAAGTGTCCTGCTAATCCTCCACTGTGTTTCTCCTTCAGCATATTCTCCCTCATGGAGCATTTTGGAATACAAAGTTGATTACCTTTAAACAGTAATCCTTCTCGGATCATGTATTCTATCCATTGGCTTCTGTCTCTGAGAATTGGATTCTCAACTGCTTCATACACCTCTTTAAAATTTGGATCATCTTTGTACATGTCCCTGAGATCATCGAAACCCAACGTTTTGACTTTGAACTCCTGCAATAGCAAACACTTCCTGCTCAAAGCATCAACAACTTTGTTAGCAGTTTCAAAAATATGTTTAATCACAAAAGTGAAATTTTGCATATATTCAACCCATTTAACATGTCTCTGATTCAACTTTTCCTATTGAGTCACAAACTGCAGTGCATGATTGTCACTGTATAAGAAAAACTCTTCGGGAATTAAGTAATGCCTCCATTTCTTCAATGCCTGGATGATAGCATAGAACTCCTTGTCATATGTGGAGTACTTCACCTTCGCTTCATTCAGCTTCTCAATGAAATTTGCTATCGGCCTGTCCTCTTGACTCAAGACTACCCCTATTGCAAATCCACTTGCATCGCATTTCACTTGGAATGTATTTTGGAAATCCGGCAACACCAGAATTGGTTGTTCGGTAATCTTCCTCTTCAACAGATTAAAACTCTTCTCAACCTCTTCTGTCCAGTGAAAAGATTTGTGTCTTTTCTTCAGTGTGTCCATCATCAGTGCACTAATTCTGGTAGAAACTAGCCAATCCGTGAAAACTTCTCACCTCAAATATGTTCTTCGGTGATGGCCAATTCTTGATCACTTCCACCTTATCTAGATCCATCCTTAATTTGTCTGCAGAAATAACAAAGCCCAAATAGATGAGTTATGTCTTCATGAATGAGGATTTCTTCATGTTTATAAGCAACTTCTCTTGCTGTAATCTCTTCATCACAATAGCCAAGTGTTTCAGATGCTCTGCCTTGGTTTTACTGAAAATCAGTATGTCATCCAGATACACAATGATAAATTTCCCGATGAATTCTTTCAAGACTTCGTTCATCAACCTCATAAAGGTGCTTGGTGCATTTGTTAAGCCAAACGACATAAAAAGCCATTCATACAACCCTTCATTAGTCTTAAAGGTTGTTTTCCATTCATCACCTTCCCTCATACGAATTTGGTGATAACCACTTTTCAAATCAATCTTCGAAAAATACTTTTCTCCACTCAAGCAATCCATCAAATCATCCATCCTTGGCAATGGAAATCTATACCTGATGGTTATCTTGTTAATGGCTCTTGAATTAGTACACATCCTCCAGCCTCCGTCTTTCTTTGGACTGAGTACTATCGGAACAACACATGGACTCAAGCTTTCTCTAACCAACCCTTTGTCCAACAATTCCTGGACCTGTCTTTTGACCTCTTCATTCTCTTGTGGCGTTAGTCTGTATGTGGTTTTATTTGGCAAACTGGCTCTAAGTATGAGATCAATATGGTGACTCACACTTCTGATTGGTGGCAACAAACGAGGTAGTTCGTCTACTATTATGTCAGCGAACTCTTCCAATATTTCCTGAACCTCTTCTGGTAAATCGTCCACTCTTGTGCTGGTCAAAACAATTCTCGGTTTCCTGACCACAATGAACTGTGGTTCTTCCTTCTTCTTGACCTCGGTAAGGAGTTCCTTCCCACTCATGAGAAGTACAGTGTTACTTACTTCAGGTTTCACTTCCTTATCTTTGATTGGAAGCAACATATGAGTTCTCCCATTCTTTTATAGGGTGTTTGTGTTCATCCTCCCATCATGAATCACATTTCTATCATATTTCCATGGTCTACCCAGCAATAGATGACAAACATCCATAGGAATAACATCACAAAGTATTTTATCATTATATCCTCCTATCTTAAATTCAACTAAACATTGTTTAGTGACATTTACCTGATGTCCCTTTTGTAGCCATGAAACTCTATATGGACTCGGATGCTCACTCATCTCTAGCTCCAGCTTTTCTACCATCTCTGTCAAAACAATATTATCTGTGCTACCACTGTCCACAATGACCTTGCATACCCTATCCTTGGTTTTGCAAGCAGTTCGAAAAAGTCTGTTTCTTTGGGCTGAGCTCTCCACCTCTTTCTCTGGTGTTAAGAGAACTTTTCACATCATCAGTGATCTTCTGCCTTCAGCATATTCTGCCTCAACACCTTGACTTTGTGCTTCGGCGATGTGAGTCTCTCCACCCTCTTTCTTTTTATCTGGACATTCATAAGATTTGTGTCCATTCTTTCCACATGTGAAGCATTTTATCATTCCACCTCTTCCTCTTCCTCTACCTCTAGTACGAGGAAAAGTATTATTATCAGCATAATCTCCTCTCTGCTCATTATGTTGTCCTCTCTGTTCAGCATATCGCCCTCGCTGTGAGCTTCCACCTCTCTCAGTTCAAGTTTGAGGTTTCTTCCAGTTCTCCTTGGGTTTCTGATTTTTATCTTGGGCAACTGATTTTCCCCTGGTTTGACTTCTGCCTCGACCTCTTTGACCCTGCTTTCGGCTCAGCTTCTCCTCAGCCTTTAGAGCCATCTGATAAGAATCTTCCACCATTCAGATGGTTACCATGCTCATCTCATCCTGAATATCATATCTCAGGCCATTCATGTATCTGGAAACCTTTTCATCATCCCTTTCCCGATGCCCTACCCTGATGTTCAGCCTATAGAATTCTTTGGTGTATTCTTTCACTGTCATCAGCTTCTGTCTCAAGTTCTGCATCCTCCTTAACAGAATAATCTGGTAATCTCTGGGGATGAATTTTGCCTTCATCTTTGCAATCATTCTATCCCAACTCCTGATTTTTTGCTTGCCTCTGCAGCGTCTGTCAGCTTGTAGTTCATCCCACCATAATGCTGCATGTCCCTTCAATCTTGTGACAGCGTGCTTGACCTTCTTGTCTTCCTCGACATCTTTATAGTCTAAGTATGTGTCCAGGGCTCTAATCAAGTCTAGAAGCTCCTCTGCATCCAATTTTCCCTCATAAACTAGAATGTCCATCTTCGCTCTTGCACCCATTCTTGCAACAACTCTAATCAAGCGTTCATTTGCGGCATCTTCCGCTGAAACTTCTTCTTCTTGTTCAGCCTCAAATTCACTTTTGGAATCACTAAGATTCCCAATACCAACTGTGCGTCTCTGTGCTGTCTCCATGTCCTCAAGTCTGGCTCATAGATCACACATCTCTCTTGCCATGGCTGGGTCAGGCATCTGCCTACCTCTTCTTCTTGGTATTTCCTTTTCCTCTGGCAGATCGGGTGTTTGCATGTCTCTTCTTCTAGGCGGCATGGTGAAATTTTCCTTTTCCTTACTACAGAAAGCAAAGAATCCTTTCTGTACTATGATACCAAACCTAGCACAGACGCACCCTCTGCCTCAACAAAAGTATCTGCGCTGACCTCTCGGTCTTTAATGATCGTTCTAATTTTTCCCTTGAGTCGGAGTGGCTCCTTCGATTCTCCACTGGAATCTCTATTAAAATTGACCCACAGGTCTTTTCTGCTCCTTACAGCCTCTAGGCCCAATCGTTATTCTCTTCACGACAGGAAAATAAATATTCGGGATTCGGGGTTTCACAATCCCCGATGTCGCAAACCTTTTGTTTCCCGCTTTCCCGATCTTTGATATCCCAAAGTACTTCAACTTCCGCTAGTCCCCTAGGCTAGACTTTTGGGTCCATACGACCTCCCTTTATATGATCACAGTCCTATATCCTTTCGGGATTTTGGGGGTTCTGATGTCGAAGTGTATGAGAACTCTTGTCCTCAGGATCCCCGATCCTCCGAATCTCGATATGACGTCAACTAGAAACCCCTTTTTTGACATAGACACGATCAACGGTCGTGATCATCTACTAAACCAACGGCTCTGGATCTCCCTCGGGACTTCGGTGTTTCCAATGCCGAAATGCAATTGTTCTCGATTCTCCCGATCTCTCAAATTTCGATTTCCTGATATGATGACAGCTGGCCTCCCCTTGATGGAGCTCTCCACCTTATCAGAATTTCAGACTTCGCAATTCCGAAATGTAAGTGGTTCATGTCCTCAGGATTCGTGATCTGTCGAATCCTGATATGCCGATGGACTCTCCCCTTTCGGGAACTTTCCCAAAGGTCTCGATTGTTTCCATGCATCCTCCTATGATGGATGGTCTAGATCAAACCTCGGGACTTTGGGTATGTGAAGTCAAAAACACTCACCTATGTGAGTCCTGGTGTCCGGATCTCCGAATTGGATGATCATGCGACATGTGTCCTTCCTGAGATCCACGGCTGTAATCCTTTCGCTGATTCGGGACTCAAAAGGTCTCAGACTCTTGGTCTCTAGAATTTTGATATGCCGATAGCTCTCGATTCCTGCCACGTGTCCCAATATATGGACGGTTCTGACTTGTTTCGGGGTTTTCACTATGGATTTACCGGATCCCTTGTCCACAGAACTTCTGGTATTTCGAACCCCGACGCCTTGATATCCCGACACCTTTCGGGACTTTCACTCGGCTTGAGAGGGTTTAAACCCTGTGCAACTCCTGTCAGGTCGGATGACTGACAGGTAACTAGGTGATGATCCGACAACACATGATCTCCTGAGCTTGAAACTCTGGACATAGCTGTAACCTCCTCACTACTTTGTCAGATCGGACGGCTGACGGGATTTCGCTAATTCTCTACACAGGATTCTAACTGTCTGTTTCTTCCCCCTAACGATTCCTGCGAAGTGAACCAAGGATTCTTTCCCAGACTTATCCACCTGTGACACAAAACTCCGATGCCTTCTAATCACTCAATATGCACCAACTCCTTGTACTTCCTTCAATAGTTCCAAAGGCTTTATCCTTTCTGAGCTTTCTTACGACTTCGAGCCTTAAAGAAGACCCTTGCATGCACTCCTTGCGGAAACCTCCAAACACTTGAAGTGTTGAATTCTCTTCGACCTTGTGCACGCTCTGCAGCAACGGTCTCTCAATACTTTACTAAAGTTCGAAACTCTGAGATTTTCCTTGGCCTGCACACCCCTTGCACGGCTTCTGTAACTGACTGCACCTCTGTGTGAATATGAGAACAAATGTTATCTGTCTTGAGCTTTCAGAGACAAACCTCTGAACCTTTTGTCAATGCACTCCTTGCGGACAATTCAATTGCACTCCTTGCAGGAACTCTTGCTCAGATAGAGAAACAATTGAAACTCATTTCATTACCCTTTCCTCTCAGATTTCAAACATTCAACAAGAAATCATTCATACATAGCATAAAAGCAATTGCATGACACAAAGAGTAAAACATTCATGAGCATAACATTCAAAGATGCATACACAGAGAATATATGGACACCATGAGTCTGAATCACAGCTTCTTTGTATTAATTCAGAACTTTTGTACATGGAGTCTGCTACACAGCTCTCTGCTTCTCTTCTATGCTCTCTTCTTCTATGTTACAATTACACAATGAGGGTGTCTATATCCGTTTTCCCTCCATTCCTAAAACTATCTCATCAGAGAATTCAAAGCTACCTACTAACATAAATGATTTCTACCTACTATGGACGAGAGTGGATTGCTCAAGGTCCTTTACAATATATAAGTACACCTCTCCTTAGCTATGACATTTAAGTTTAGTGCATCCAATCTTCAAAAGTTTTAAACAATTTATCATGTGCTCAAAATGTGTTGCGCTTGTCCCATGCTCGCTTGACATTGACGATGATCCTACATCAAAGCTAGAATGTCATTCATCAAAAGGATGAAAAATGGCTAAAAATAAAAATATAATCCAACATCAAACAACAAATATGGTGCAACAACATTGAAATATTTTTTATGAAAGATCAGAAAGTAAGTCAAGGGAAATCATCAATCAAGAGATGTTAACCATTCAACATCAAACCCAATAGAAAAATTCGTAGAGTAAAAATATGAAATGAAGGAAAATTCCTAGAGTAAAAATATGAAATTAAGGAAAATTGATAATCTTTTGAAAATTAAAAACACAATCCTCTAATTCAACGGTCAGCTACAATTTCTTTCATTCAATGCAATAAAGCAATCTTTCAGGAATCTAGCAAAAAGAGTTAATATATAGATTTAATCAAAACATATTTTCTAAAAATTACATCCCATGAAACATTCCACAAACCCATAAGCTCCCAAGATGTTGTGACATAAGTATTTCCTTTGCAAACTTGTGGATAATCAAATTTTCAATAAAAGACACATTTCATATTTCTCAGCAAAGCGTCATTTTCTCTTTGCTATAAAAGATAATCATTACCTGCATAGATCCAAATAATTCAATTTGATATGGAAAAGAGAAAAAGATGACATTTATGGAGGTCATCAAAATAGTCATGTAAAGGACTCCCAACATCAACTAGATAAGAAAAAAATATGCAGATAAATAAATGAGGAAAATGATATTTCCGATCAGTTGTTGGATTGGTGACAATATTGGTTCATTAATCAAACAATGTTGCAATGGAATTTGAGAAAACAAGTTCATATTAATGCTTCCCTAATTTTATTTCATTTAAAGAGAAAAAATCCCGAGTTGTTGGTTGCACAAACCATTTCCTGAACCTACATAACAAAAGAGAATGATATGATCAACTCTTAGAAATTTTGAGAGAAACTCTTCCTTTGAATGACTAACTTATTGAAATGAGAATCAACTAAAAAGAAAATAAATATCATAACTAAACTATTTCTAGGAAGAGCATACTAAGTTAATGTAAACTTAATCTAAGTGAGTTTTCATAAAACTTATGCAAATGTCAATGCTATCATCAAGTATTCATTTGTTGCTCCATTTAGTTCAAATATCACAGCCTTCTTCCTGAGATATGAGCACTATGTTCTTTCCCACCATATTTTCTTCAACATAAGGCTTAGTGTCATTGGTTGTTGTGAGGTTTGGATCACTTAGACACTATGTCTCATTCCTGTGATCAGAATCAATCAAATGAAATAGATATTTTCATAAGATTCCAATTTCATTTATCTTTTACAGATACCATTCCACCTACAAACTTTAGTCATAAAAACATAATTCAAAGATTATCAACATTTCACCCCAAGGTATATGTTTCATCTAATTATTAATGACAATGATGTGAAACATTAGCATAATTATCTTCAACCTTATGAGAGGAAAGACAAAAACATTATGAAAAGGGAGAAATTAAGATACTCTTAAAGGGTACAAATGATCTCAGGTCACAACCTAGATGTATTGACTTCACCAACTCAAATGAAAGATATAATTAAAAATCAAAATTAACTGAAGTGAGTAGGATTGGATTTCTAATGGGCGATAAGATTGACATGATGAGAAATTCCATGAAAATGATATCCTCAAGTTCCCAAGAGTGTTCCAAGTGGAAAAATTTTGTATTTCACTTCCTTGAAATTAGATGTTGCATGGAATAAGAGGAAAGTGAAATGGAAACTAAGAGTGTGTAACTTGACTCTCTACTAGATAGGTTTTCCATTGAAAATAATGGGGCATATAATATGGAAAAAAAATCAACAAGCTCATGAGAAAGAGAGATCCAAATATAATATGACCCAAATATGTTTATCTGTCCTGATTATGAATCAACTGATTTTGTGTTCAAGGAATGTGGAATAATGTGGGTCCCATTATATTTACAAGTTACAACCCTCAAGGATTTCACATATTGAAAATTATTACCATGGATGAAATGAAAACAAATGTTGAGAACTATAATATTAGTATCTTAGAAGTTGCATGGAGATGTTCCATCAAAATATTTAAAAATCCTAAGGATTTGAATGGATTCAACATGAGAGAAGTGTATAGTTCTCAACCATGATAAAAATAAGATTACTCAAGAATGTAACCATAACGAGTGACCCAAAATCAACAAACACAAAGGATGAAAAGATATTGTTCAAGAAAATATCAGGTCTTAAAACCCATTGAATGAACAATTCTAACATTGAGTCTTTAGTCGATCGGTGAGTTTAGGAAAGAAAATATTGGTTCCCAAGTAATTTCCTGAAAAATATATCAGCAAAGATATTTAAATGACCATGTTGTCCATAATTGTCAAAACGTGTTTCCAGATAGTGTAAAAGAATTACATTTCTTGCTACTGTGTATCAAATGAAACTTGGGTGAAGGGAGCTGCACGATAATATCTGTAAATCCTCCTTTAAGAACTAAGTTAACAAAGCATAATACATGTGCATCCAATTCCAAGAAATTAAAACTAAAAGTGCTGACGGAAAATAACTCAAACGAAATATAAGTTAGCTAAGTTCACTATGCTAAAAACATTTATACAAAAAAATCATGTTGGTTGAAAGTGATCGAAAAAGAGTCATTGTGAAAGAAACCATTTGGTTAACTCCAAAACCAAGACCAAATAATATTCTAACGATATTCCAAGGAGTTACAGTGGCTTGGATTTCAGAGGTGCATATTTCAATCACTCAAACTTTCAATTTACTGTGTAGGACAACAAGCCCACTACTCATAAGGATATTAATTAAGCAAACTTTTATAGATCATAATTACATAAATATGAGTATGGGTAGCATCTCAATGTCCATTTTCATCACAAGAGGTAATTAATAGTATCATTTATAAAATATCCCACTTGTGAGATAACCCAATGCTTCAAAAATGATATTCACAAAATCAATGATCTGAAAATTATCCACCACATAGAAAAATTGAGGATGAGATGAAGTAATTTTTTCCCATATATAAAATTGAATTCAAAAATTGATTGATGAGAAAATTAGTGGTCAAACCTTCTATTTCTTTCCATATTGAATGAGAATTGCATTCATTGTTTAGCCAACAAAAAATGAAGTGAAAAGGAAAACATGAAACCGATTAACAAGCTAGAAAGAAAAGGTGAGTCATGAAAAGAATATATACTAGCCTATTTTACTCTACTCCTATCCCACGCTGCAAATGGAAGAAAAATGAGCTATGTAAAGTCTCAATTCCAATGTAGTCATCCTTGTAATTCCAAGCCTACAAACACATGTTCATGACAAAATATTAGAAATAGATCTTGGAATACAAATAGAGTAAAGATAGGAAAAATTAAAACATGATAAACTCTATCCACTATATTAGAAATGTGACAGTGATACTTCATGGGGAATATATCTAAGTAGGATCTCTCCAACCATGCTTCAATTCTATCATGAGATCTTGCATTATTATCATACAATTCATGGAGGGAGTTCAATGGAAAGTAGCATAACAAATAAGAACCATGAATATAACTTGTGTAAAGTGTGCTCATGAGGTAATCTTCATGCTAATAAAGTTTTTCATCCTTGAAGGAAAACTAAAATAATGTGGGCCTAACACAACCATTGGTGTAGATTGAAGCTCCTTGTTGTCTTGGTAATCCTCCACAAACTCGTACTTCAAGCAACCATCAACTTGAGATCGAATAGTGACATCAAATGATAGGCATGGTCTAGTACCAACCATGGTATGAGAGATATATTCAAAACAATGGTGAGATCCACTAGTATCAACAATATCAAGTAAAGGGCTACTTGAACAAGAATATTCTTGTTCAAGTATTTATCAAAAAATAAAAAATAAAAAGAAGAAGACATCCTTTGATACACATTTGCTATAGAATTCTCTTCATCCCATGAAACAACATGATAAATCTTGGTTTTAATTAGTTCATGGGAAGAGGCCTTGTTCTCTCTATATTCCATATGTACATTTCCCCCGTCAAGTATTTCAAAAGAGGTCGGCCCCTTTGTGTTTATTTGAATCATATGGTAGTGGTTTCCTGCAAAGTTAAACCATCAAAGAGACCAATATACAAATAATAATAAGTGGAAGAATTAAGAGAATTAAAAGCCTCTCTATAACAATAATTTTTTTCATAAAGTGACTCTTTGGATGGTGGTTCCTCCTCTTTAAGAGCATGGGTGACTTATTGTGAATGGATGGGCTACACACTAGGCATGATTTCAAAGTCAACATGTTCTTCCACCTCATGGTATTCCTCTTTCAAGTTATATGTGGATTGTTGTGATAGAAGAGGTGTGTTTTGTATGTCCATTTCTCCTCCTTGAATGCAAAGATCATTGCGGTTGTCTTCCTCCTTCACAATAAGAAAATCTAAAATATACTTCATATCATACTCATGGTGAGAAGAGAGGAGCACGTCACAATAAGCATTAGAAAAATAAGGTTCAACAAATTATCCATCAACAATAAGAAAACATTTTTTCTCTATATCAGTTATACTAGGAGAATGCGTAACATGAGGATAATCTAAATCAACATAACTTAATTCCATTTTAACCATGTGTCAGGAATAGTTCATTTCATTATTGTCCATATTTTCTTCATTAATAAAGTGATCATCATTTAAAGTTTTCTCCATATCTTTCTCTTCTGTTCCTTGTGATGAAAAATATGAGGTAGGACAATGAGAACCTAGCATAACCATCAGGGTGACCTGAAGTGTCCCATTATCAATAGAAAAATACACCTCTTGGTTAACTATATAAAAATATGAACTTGAATTTACAACAAAATAGGCTCTTTTTCATCAAAGAGAAGAAAAGGAGACATGGAGTGGTGAGAGGATACATATTCTTCTTCCAAAAAAGAATTCTCTATCTGATCCTATACCCCCCATAGTAAAGAAAGATTTAGATATATGGAGTCTAACTAATCCATTATCATTTTCAACATTTTCATTTAAATCCAAATCAACATGTAAAGTAGCATTAAAACATGATTTATATTCTTCATTCGACGGTTCATATGTTTCGTTGGTAAGATAAACTAAACATGAAATTAAATCATTGTTAGAGGGCCTATTATCCAAAGGAAACTTATAGGAAAGATGAGTAAATCTTATAACAAAATCTTGAAGAGATTCATCTTCATTCTTCCTAATCTCTAAAATCTCTTCACACAATTTATCATAATCATAATTTGAAAGCATGCAAAAATTCATGCATAAATTGTTCCCATGTGTGAATAGAGGCAGTTGACAAAGTCTTGCAACAAATCTTGACCCAACCAACAAAAGTGAGAGTGATTAGCCTACAAATGACGCTTCCATTAGTAATATTGTGAGAATAATAAAATTTCCAGAATTGTGAAGCATGTGCAGATGCAAAGGTTTCACCCTCTCCATCAAATTTTAGTTGTGACAAGAAATGTAAAATATTTCTAGGAGGTTTGGGAAGTACAGTGCTAAAAAACCACCTCCATAAAGAGATATGGGATGGAGCCATTATAAATTAAAACAAAAATTAACAATAATGACTCCATAGACTTATCTTGTCATCTGGCCCTCCTTCTAGCGCCATTTTTGTTGACATGTCTGAATGGACTATCAAGCATGTAAGGGAGAATGCCTGATGGTAGGTCCTAATTAGACCTAATATTGTTTTGTGTAGCATTTTCGATGAGTATATGGGTCTCATTGCTGATCAAAATTAAAAGAAGAAAAATGGGAAAGACAATGAACTTCCCCCCCAAAGAGTTCTAATTAATCCTAGGACTAATTAAAATGGAATAAAAGTAATCTAATCCTAACTAATTCTAATCTATCCCGGGAGAAAAACTAATAGATGAGAACAACTTAAAATGATACTTTGACAACATAAATAGTTCATGGCATCCAAAAGCATGTTATAACACTAATATTACATAAATCATTCCAAATAGTTGAAGATAATATCTATAACATCATCCATGCACTCATGATAAATCACAATAACATAAAAATTCTAGATACTAAGTACAAAAATAGTTCACATGATCAATACCCAAAAAACGTAAACCACAAATGCAAGTGTAGAATAGTCCCACAATCATTTGCAAAACGTTATGACTTCAAAATGTCTTCTTCTCTTTATTAACTCAAAAGTAAAAGTACCATCTTTCATTACAAAGGGAAAAATTCCCCTATTACATTCGAATAGTTCTCTTTTATAAAACAAGAAAGACTCTTTATTTCTCATGACTATTCGTTTCAATTTTCCCCAATTTCTTTGTACATTTTAGAAAATTTAGATGTGGGAGTTACAAATGGAAGATGAATAGACCCTTGGGTGGTTACATTCTCCCTATGGTAGTTTAAAAATGATATCATTCACTCTACCTCTTGTCTTCATCTTCTAAATTTCTTGAGTCATTCTAGGTATTTCTATCTTTGGCACGCTATATGATATTATTATGTCTTCTTCTCCTCCATATCATCTTTCGTGGCTTGTAGCTTGGGATATGATTGTTTGAAATATACATAGTTATTTCTTCATCTGAATTCATGTTTCTTCTATGTTTTACATTTTTGAACCATTTATTATTTCAATATACTATCACTTTCTATCCCAACCTATTATTCTCTCCAACATCTTTCCATCAATCCAACTTGGGTCTGATTTCATTGCTCGTAGCCTTGGATATGGATTCTTGAAGTTTGCATAGCCATTTCTTCTCCCGAATCCATGTTCTATTGTTTTCTAATTTTTTTGATGCCTTATGTCACCTTTATAGCATGGATACCTCTTCCTCCACGTTCCTCTGTTTGGTACCTTTCCAACAAGGTATCATATTGGACCCAACTCCGACACATGTAGAAAAAGTTATGCCCATTTAAAGATCCTCACTCAACAACCATAAAATTAGCCTATGAGTGAATTTGAACCATTGATATTCAACCTGCAAAAATGAGTCTTACTTGTATCAAAAAGTAAGATCCCATAGAATTGGTATTTATAGCTAGAAGTGTGCAAAGAAACTGCAGATTGGGAATAATTAACTCAGAACTCCAAGGTAAACTTTGGGTTTGAAGATGATGCTCCTTTAAATGAGTCAACCTTGCAGGTTATCAAGGATAAGATTTTTACATCATAATAATTGATAGAACTAGTACCTGTATGTAGCGCGCATAGATTTACAATGACAGTTGAACAAGTTTTCCACTGTTATAATGTTGTTGAAGAATACCAGGAAGAGAAAGATACAAGAAATGTGCAAATGCCTGAAATTGAAGGGGAGCATGCAATAGAAGGTCCATTACGTGAATCAATCGTATGTACAAATCCATTGAGAATGCACAAAGTAAATATTGGTATTGAAGACAAGACCAAATTTGCAAACATGGGAGACTATTGGATTGACAAAACTGTTGAGAAGATAACTTATTTATTGCATGAATATCAAGACCTATTTTCGACCACATTTTCAGAGATGAAAGGGATTGTTGGGGATTTAGGAGAGATGAAGATCCCCTTGAAACCAGATGTTAAGCTAGTGAAACAGGGACCTTAT
>JASDQU010587862.1:31003-46624 GCA_032191745.1 Picea mariana | reverse complement strand
AAAAAAAAGGTTAGTAAATAAATTTTCAAGTGACCATTTAGGATCTAATTTTGGGTTTTTTTATTTGTGTAGGGATTTGTTGTCAAGGCCACAGTTTGAATCAGGTAGTAATTAGCTGTAATTTTAGCGTTTAAAAAAAAATATTTTGCTTTAGGTAGCGTCATGTTTTTATATAGGTGTTGATTTTAAGGTTTTCCTAAACAATTATTTTATGTTTTAAGGTCATGCTTGAAACAAGTTGTAATTTTGACTTGGTTAGAAACATTAGTGCTATCAGTAGCACCACGTTTTGATTTGGGGGTTGATTTTAGAGGTTTTTTTAGCAACCATTTTATCCTTTAAGTCCATGCTTGAAAAAAGTTGTAATTTTAACCTAGTTACAAAAAATGGTGCTACTGGTAGCACCACTTTTTCATTTGGAGGTTGATTTTAAAGTTTGTTTGAGAAGCCATTTGATCATTTAAGCCCATGCTTGAAAAAAGTTGTAATTTTTGATCCGATTACAAAAAATGGTGCTACCAGTAGCACCATTTTTTGATTTGGGGGTTGATTTTCATGTTTTTTATGCAAAAATATGGGTTTTAAGGGCTAGAGTTCTCGTTTTGAAGTTAGAGTTCCCATTAAGTTGGTAACTATGTTGGTTCCACCCCCAAACTCAAGACAAGGGGCCCATTGCCCCTCCCATGCCACCCTAGTTGGTGGGGTGATCACCCCAGTAGACCCCCTTTGCTCTAGGATGAGACTAAGTCTTCCTGCAAAGAAAACAACACACGCCTAACAAATGGGTGCACAAATTGAATCCAAAGAAGAGCACTCCATTAACAAAGGGATTGTCGTAGAAAAAAACACTATATTGTTAGTGTATCAAGTGTTGATGATGGCACACAAAACAATGGAGAATATTGAGCATGTTTTAGAACACATTGTAGAGATAAAGATAGGATTAACATGGGACTAAAATACTTCCACAATCAAATTATTGTAGAAATGAAGAATTCAAGGAGTAAGAGGAAAGATTCATGATGGGACATGCAAAATAGTAAATGGTACATAATTTGGAGCATGAAGAAAAACAAAAGAAAGAAGAAGAAGTCCAACAATAAGTGATTGTTGATTTGTTAACTTCCTTGTAATCACGATGCTCACTTCTTTTCGTATTAGGGGGATTTGATGCAAGAGTATCCTCGACGTGTAGGCCATCTTACATCACCCAAAACTATTTCCGTTATAGTTTTTGAGTTTATTGAATTCCAGTAATAGTCCCTACTATTTAACAAAGTGCAAAGGAACCACAATGCAAATACCCATACATAATCCACGAGGCTATTAACAATGACGTGGAATTAGTTTGACTTGGTAAACTATGATCAACTAGTGATGATGTGGACCTAGTTGACATGTTCAACTTTGTTTAGTAGATTTCTAAGAGATCCAGGTCCTATAACATGAGCATTTGAATTCGTTTGTGGGAAGCTTAATTTGAGTAGTTAAAAAATGGGTAGCTTGGGATAGCTCAAGGGAGGAAGATGATCCAAGCAGGTGAAAACAAGATCATTAGGGGATATGCAATAGAGTGACAAATATCTCCATAAGAAGATTGAAGAAGAAGATATTAGGTTTAGGTGTATTTGAGAGTTCAGAGAGCTCTTGAGCATTGTGTGTTCAATCATGGAGATCAAGATCAACACTAGAAGAAGATAAGGGATTTGGAGTGTGAAGTTCATGAGAATAGATCTAATGATGTTGAGCCCATGTACCAACAATCATTATTATTATTATTTTGTAAGTAAGTATTCTATAAATTACTTGTCATGAGAAACCATTACAAAATGCCAAGTGTTTGTTGGAGCTAGAGTAGCCATAAATGGAAACCAACTTTGCTTCGGCTTAGTGTTTTGAACAACATGCCTCATAGGGCCAAAAAATAATACTATTGTCTTAAAACTATGGCAACTATTACACCAGTGGACATTGATGTATATCAAAACTAGAAAGACAAACCAACTTCCAAAAAACGAACTAAGAATCAAAATTATGAACCTAGCCTGCATTGAAAAAGTCATCAAGTCGCCCCAAGGGGGAGGAGAATAGGCTATTGTGATCTTGCTGCTTCCATGGATGTTAAGTCTTCAAGGTTGTTTCACATAGCTGCAAACATAGAGAGTTGTTGGTCCATGAGCTCGACATGGAATTTTAGGTCAAAGACCTCATTGCAAAGCTCGAAGATTAATTGTTGAAGGATAACCAGTTCTGCATGAATTCGCTGAGTGTCCTCACCTGCAAAGGAGCTTGGATGTCTAGAAGAGAAGGCGTCCTGGTCACGGTTGGAGTTCCTAGGAGACATGGCCTACAAAGGACTGGCTGGAGACGATGAACCTGAATTAAACCCCAAAAAATTGCCATGGTGGTCAAACCACTCGAATTTGCATCCCCAACCAATGAAAGTGCATCCATTGTCCTACTGATAATCAAAGGCTGAACTGGGAAAATACTTCTCAGAGCTTTACCTATTTTTGTTAGACCTGCCACTACCTGCACCAAAAGAAATGTGTCCAATAGGAATGTGGTCCCTCTTACCACGCTTTGAGCACCCTCTCTGGCGTGACATGCTAAGCCTGGGTGCCTTTACCCACCAGTCGCAATTGATCCTGAACCAGTTCCCACTCCTGCCACTTGAGAGAGAATGTCGAGTTCGAATGTAGGTTGTTGAATATGTCGCCCATAGGACCCATTGCTCCCGTTGTCATCATGGTCGTTAATGCCACCTTGACGACCAGGTACATGGAGTAATAAATTACAGCCTCCTTTGTGTTGTCACTCACCATGCTGCGAAAAGCCAAGTGTCTTGAGGACCTGGCTCGATTAATGATCTGGACCGACGACGTGTGTTTCCCTTTACCTTCGCACTTGGCTTGAGGATCGTGAGGCCAGGTGTCGCTCTCGTCCAAGGCCATCTCACGTTGCATTGTCGTTGGATGACACCCCATCCAAGGGTACCAACAATCATTATGAAGTAGAGGATTGTGACTAATTTTTGAGATTGTAATGTAAAGAACAAAATAACTTTGTTTGGCTTTTTGGCTTTCATTAGTTTTAATAATAAAGAATCACGTTATGTTATGCTTCATTGAGATGTTTGTTGCTTCCATAGTTTCTTGTTGTTCACTCTAAGATAGGCAACACGTAGTTGCATCAAATTAGAACATGTGGGGCCAAGAATGACATGAGAATCCAAACATTTATCAAGAGACCATAAAGAATAATCACATCGGTGCACCATATATAGAGCATTAGTGCTTCCTAGGAGCATTGATGTTGTTTGTTTGCTTGGGAGCACTAGTGTTATATGTATGTTTGARAGCACCAATACTTCAAGTATACTAGAAAGGACCACTACTTCGTCAAAGGTCAATTCCATAACTCTTGTGCCCATGGGAGTGTGACACCTATTTTTAACAAAGCACATTGGTGTGTCATTCATCTTAGCACATTGTAGCTTGGATTGCACTACCAAATGGGTTGGTCATAGGGATGCTATTGTATCAACAACACATCAATGTGCTATATCACCTTAAGAGCATTGATGGAAAAAACTCTACCCATTGGGCCAAAACCTCCACAAAGTACCCACAAAATCCATCTTGTGAAAATTTTAGCTAAGATTTTTTTAAAAATATTTGTCCCATATATTAACACTAAAAACCTCCACAAAACCATATTAAGCATATTTTCTTAATAGTGGTATGATAGTGATCCGAATTATTTTCGACACGAAATGAGAGCGGAGATATAATAAAGAAATGCACAGAGATATCGCAGATATTCAATAATATAACAGAAATGTATCAGATATGCAACCATAAACACAGATATACAGTAATACACGATTTCTATTAATGAAATAAATGTACAAAGACTGTAAAATACAGAGTGAAAGACTTGCTAGAATGGTGGCAGCTTATCTCTGAGAAGAGATGTGACGGCTACTCGCATTCGCAAGAAGATGATTACAATGAGGCTCTAAAGGCCTTTTTATAATAAGCACGGATGCCAAAAGCCCTTGACATCCAAAAACCTAGGATATGAAGTGCCAAAAGTCATGTGGGCCCCGTTTGGGTAAGTTAGTACATCAACTTCCTAGGGTCGTAACTTTTGCATACAATCTCTGTTTTAGGCGTATGATAGCCCGTTGGAAAGGTATTGTCGAGGAGATTCATTTTAGGCGCAATATTGCAAACATGTTTTCCCAAAAAAAACATCGTTTAGGGCCTCAAAATAGCACCAGAAGTTAAAACCTACTAAAAATAGTAAATTACCAAAATTGCCAGAAAACTGTTTTGAGCCATTTGGAAAAGGTGGGTGGCCACCGATATCCACCTAGATCAGATAGACCTATGAGTTATGAGAAACAATGACAAGAATGTTTCTCTCATCCAAAAATGAAAACATAACAAAGCCTTTAGTTGGGGGATGGGTGTTGTGGTAGTGCCAACCCTGGGGCTTCCATACCTCCTTCATCTAGGAATTGATCATGACCTGTGAAGGTATGTAGTCGTTAAAGTGCATTTTTTTACAAGATTCAGAGAGTACATCATAATAAAAAAAAACATAAATATTAATGTGAATGTCCTTAAAAAGATTAGCATTACCGAGTGACATACATTAAGAATAAACTTGCACGGTTGCTTTTGGGGGAGGATCATGCTCATCTCCATCAATAATATCGTGCGTAAAACTATAACCAAGTTCAAATTGGTTAATACAACCTTGCTAATAGTATGAACCATAGATGGCTTTCAAAAGCTTTGTAGTGTGCAATACACCAACAAATATAATTAAGATAATGAATCGCAAGAACAATGTTTTAATGAAATCTCATGCACCACAACTCAAGTATAAACCCTAACAAAAGAAAAATAATATTTAATTTAATATTAAAATCCACAATTAACCAAATTCAATCAATATAACAAAAGAAAAAAAAATGATAAAAAATTAAAATCAACCAACTATATATATTTCTTTTTTTTTCCACAAAAAAAAAGTTTAATTCTATTCATTCGAAGAAAACTGAATTACATTTTGTAGGTGCCTTAAGCACGACTCAACCATGGGTAAAGTGATAAGAAAATAGAAGCCCGAAGGGCCTTGAAGCTGGCTAATAAGCCACAAAGAAAAAAGATAGTAAAATGAGCTGGGAACAACCCAAAATAAGTCGGAAAACGACCATTGAAGTACAATAAACCCCACCATGAAAAACATGTTGGGAAAGCAATCCCAAAGAAACCCCGGAGGCCGGAAGGACCAGGTCAGAGCGGTATGAAGCTCTCACATCAACATAACCAAATAACAACGACACCAAAGCAACCCCATCCTACAAACAACAGAAAACGAGAAACCAAAAAGATGCACGCCCTAAAAAAGGACCTCGAAATGTCATCACATCAACACTACATGCCCTTAGAAAGGACCTCAAAGCTCTGACCAAACCCCCCATCTGATATGAGAAAGAAAGAGTCAGTGACACCCTCCAAGAGGACCCCGATCTGAGCATACATCAAACCCTGAACGAACCAACATAACTAGAAAGAGGAACCACAAACAAGAGTGAGTAAAACCCCAAAACACCTTGCCGAGAGAAAACATCAAAGAAAGCCTCCAAAGAAAACCCGAATGCAGGACAAACCAGGTCAGAGCAGCATACATTTCTCTCGAAAAGAGAGGATCCAAAACCCCGAATCCTGACATCAAATATTCAAAACTCGGTATCAAAAACTTAGTACTCATAAAAAAAACCTCAAAAGCCAAAGCAAAAGCTACTGAAACAACACCAACGCCAAGGCAGACCGAAAACGAGATCAGAGAAATCTCGCAGGATGGGCATGAGAACACCCGATCTAGACGCAAGAGCACTAGATCGAGGGACACAAACCCTAGATCTGTGCGAATAATTCCAACCACAACCTGGATGACACCAACAACCGCAAATAATAACACGAGTAACACCGCAGTAGACTGAATCCCACCAGGATGAGATAAGAGGCATCGGATTTGAGCACACAAGCTTCAGATCTGAACATGCAACAACACGCCCATCCCACCACAAGAAGGAAAACACACAAAAAAAATCACTCGCATCACTAACCAAAGCCACACTAGAGACACATTCGCCAGATCTATGNATCGCAAGAACAATGTTTTAATGAAATCTCATGCACCACAACTCAAGTATAAACCCTAACAAAAGAAAAATAATATTTAATTTAATATTAAAATCCACAATTAACCAAATTCAATCAATATAACAAAAGAAAAAAAAATGATAAAAAATTAAAATTAACCAACTATATATATATATATTTCTTTTTTTTTCCACAAAAAAAAGTTTAATTCTATTCATTCGAAGCCCAAAGGGCCTTGAAGCTGGCTAATAAGCCACAAAGAAAAAAGACAGTAAAATGAGCTGGGAACAACCCAAAATAAGTCGGAAAACGACCATTGAAGTACAATAAACCCCACCATGAAAAACACGTTGGGAAAGCAATCCCAAAGAAACCCCGGAGGCCGGAAGGACCAGGTCAGAGCGGTATGAAGCTCTCACATCAACATAACCAAATAACAACGACACCAAAGCAACCCCATCCTACAAACAACAGAAAAAGAGAAACCAAAAAGCTGCACGCCCTAAAAAAGGACCTCGAAATGTCATCACATCAACACTTCAAGCCCTTAGAAAGGACCTCAAAGCTCTGACCAAACCCCCCATCTGATATGAGGAAGAGAGAGTCAGTGACACCCTCCAAGAGGACCCCGATCTGAGCATACATCAAACCCTGAATGAACCAACATAACTAGAGAGAGGAACCACAAACAAGAGTGAGTAAAACCCCAAAACACCTTGTCGAGAGAAAACATCAAAGAAAGCCTCCAAAGAAAACCCGGATGCAGGACAAACCAGGTCAGAGCGGCATACATTTCTCTCGAAAAGAGAGGATCCAAAACCCCGAATCCTGACATCAAATATTCAGAACTCGGCATCAAAAACTTAGTACTCATAAAAAAAACCTCAAAAGCCAAAGCAAAAGCTACTGAAACAACACCAACGCCAAGGCAGACTGAAAACGAGATCAGAGAAATCTCGCAGGATGGGCATGAGAACACCCGACCTGGACGCAAGAGCACTAGATCGAGGGACACAAACCCTAGATCTATGCGAACAATTTCGACCACAACCTGGATGACACCAACAACTGCAAATAATAACACAAGTAACACCGCAGTAGACCGAATCCCACCAGGAACGAGATAAGAGGCTTCGGATTTGAGCACACAAGCTCCAGATCTGAACATGCAACAACACACCCATCCCACCACAAGAAGGAAAACACACAAAAAAAATCACTCGCATCACTAACCAAAGCCACACTAGAGACACATTCGCCAGATCTATGCCTGGATATGAGAGTTCAGTCACCAGATTAGAACGCAAAAACCCCACTCGAAACCCTCCTCACGAACAACAGACCCAACACTTGGAACCAGAAGTCTACGACTAAGATTTCCCGATCGCAGTTGAAACTTCCAAATTATATATATATATATATAACTTGTTGAAAAAAAAAACAATATAAAAAAGATCACAAAAATGATTCTCCATATTTTAAATAAAAAAAAAGCCATATTACTTTAAAAAGCCTATATATTTAATAAAAAATCTAAACTATGCATTGTAAAAGAGATTCACATTATTTCTTTAAAGCCAACCCTAGGAAGAGAAGATGTTCGGAATGTAAGGTTATATAATAAGTTTCTAAAGTGCATGAAATTGGCTCTACTAGAGTATTTTATTCTTAAATGAAGAAGAATAATTATTTTTAAATTAATAAAAAAATATTCTACAATAACTTTCCTTTGAGGGCCTCTCTTTCCTTTTTTCAAATTATTTAACCTACCACGTTTTGGGTTTTTTATTCATTTTCAATTGTCATGTGTGATAGTAGCATAAAGAGTTTCTTTATGGTTTAACTTACCATCTATTGGGTTATCTACTTGTTTTTTGTGTTTTCATGTGTGATGTAAGAGTTTCTTTGCTTTCACACCTTAACCCTGGGATGGAACTTGCGTATGGTTTTATCCATACCCCTCAAACACAACTCCACCCCCAACTTTCCTTGTTCTGTTTCTTACTGTTTTTAAATGATTACAACTTGGACAACAACTTCCTTTAAAGGTCCTCTCTCCATCCTTTTCAAATGGTTTAACATACCATTGGTCTTTTCTATTTGTTTTATTGTTTTTGGTGACTGCCATGTGTGTGATGGAAAAAATAGTTTCTTTACTTTTCATGTGATGCACCTTAACTTATAACCCACACCACTTCACTTATTTGAATTGCACTCTGTTTCTATCACATGTCCCCTCAAACACAACTCCACCCCTAACTCCCCCCTGTTCTGTTTCTTATTGTTTTAAAATGATTATTTGCTTCTGTAGACTCCAATTTGCCATTGTTGTTAGCCTTCAGACCTACCCTCTCATGCAAGATTCTCATAATAATAGAACTAATAATAGTGATAATGCCATCCTACCAAATCTTCTGTCACTTCTTTGTTTTTAATTATTTTCTGCAACTTGATCTGACATAATTTTTATTCAAGCCCAACTTGGTTCTATTACATTACATCCCTATCGCAATCCCTCAAGCTGTTGATTCTGGTCAACTTGGTTTCACGCATGACTATTCTTTAATGGCTCAGTTCTTCTCATTATTATATTTCTTCTGCTGCACTTTATTAAGCTTAACAAACATGGTATTTCTTGTGCACCAACTGATCGTTCGTAGCCTAAAGATCATGACAAAACATAGGTTTTTTAAGTCTTAATCACTCGGACTGCTTATCTCTGCTTGTCTAAGTTCATCTTTTGCAGCAGCCCAAATCCAGTATTTGTATTTTCTGCGGACCCAAGTGGCGTTTTTCATCGCATACATTAGATTTGATCATTGAGAGTCTGTTGCAAGCGTTTACTGTGTCACGAAGCTTCATCTCTGCTTCTTTTAACTTCATCTTTCTCAGTAATCCGAGTGCAATATTTGTATTTTCTTCAAACCCAAGTGGCGTTTTCCGTTCCTGACTTTAGTGCTGATCCACTGCAAACATTTACTGTGTTATGAATGCACTGTATTCCTTAGCCACATACATCTCATCTCAGTACTCAACAAAGCCCGATTTGGGTATCAATGTCCCTTAAAAGGGTGGTTGTAGGTTATCTGAGTTTGAGCTTTAATGGATGAGAAAGCGATGTCCTCGTTCCCAGACGAGGTTCTGGAGCACGTTCTGGTATTCTTGACCTCGTCACAGGATCGAAACTCGGCCTCTCTCGTGTGCAAGGCATGGTATAGAGCTGAGTCATGGGGGCGGAGGAGCTTATTCATAGGCAATATATATGCACTTTCTCCAGAGATTATGGTGAGGAGGTTTACGAGGATAAGGTCAGTAACTCTCAAGGGCAAGCCGAGGTTTGCAGATTTCAATCTGGTGCCACCCAACTGGGGAGCAGATGTTCTTCCGTGGCTGGTTGTCATGTCGTCTTCTTATCCCATGTTGGAGGAGCTTAGGCTGAAGAGGATGGTGGTGACCGATGAAAGCTTGGAGCTCCTGGCTCACTCATTCCCCAACTTCCGTGTTCTGTCACTGGCCAGCTGTGAAGGCTTCAGCACAGATGGCCTTGCTATCATAGCGAGAGATTGCAGGTAACATTCATACACTTCAGCATATATTTTAAACTCTTTTCTCCCATGGCTTACTAGCACAAACCCATTGAAACTCGGGTCTGATAAGCACCTCCATATTAATCACAAGTTTAGATGGTCTGTGTTAGTGTCCCTATTCAATGTACCATCTAGATTCAATGCACAGTTGCAGAAACTGTGATCCCCACCCAAGCCGTAGAAACATGCTCAACGCATTGCACTGCAAAGAGTAGACTTCCTTCAACCTAGGTTTGCACTGCAAAGAGTGGACTTCCTTCAACTTAGGTTCTAGGTCTGTAAACTAGGTCAGAGGTGTAGATATTCTACCAAAGTCACATGGACTTGCACCCAGTCTCATCCCTATGAAAGAGATACACTGCCTTGATCTTTCTTTGTCTCGAGTCACATACCCCTATAGAGATTTTAGTGTAAGGGGTAGCTCCTAAGCATTGGGTGTAGTTCAAGAAAGAGATCCAGTTGGTAGCCACTCCCTTCTCAATGAATGACAGGTGTAATTTATTTTTCGGGGAAATAATTTCATCCTACCCTCACACACTTAATCTAAGAATGGGGGTGCTGTTACCAGCCCAGCCCTGGGGAATTTTCCCCCTTCTTCCCTGGAATTTCTGGATGGAAGGCGGATTGACTGCTGGCTGCATAGGCGGCTGGTAACCTCAAAGAACCTGATGCGATTTGATCCTGAGACCTCTGTGGACTTAGCACAAGAGCATTTACGAATGGAACTAACCCTTGGGGTTGACACAGGTGTATCATCCATATTCATATTTCTCGTAATCACTTTTGAATATTTTGCTTCCGCCATGTACGATACTTTATTGGCAGTGTTCAACTTCAAATGATGCTGCTTGCCTGCGGGAGATGCCTACCCTTAGGGAGGTAGGTAGGTTGGTAGGCCGAAATTATGATAATTACTACTAATCTACAGCCTATAGTGACAGAATGGATGGGCAGACCATAGAGCTCCATCCCCGAATGATTCTGCTTGCCTTTAGGGAGGTAGGTAGGTTCGTTGGCCCAAACTATGATAATTACAATTGATCAATAGCGACCATAGTGAGAATGAAACCTGGTGGCAACCTTAATGGTCCTTCAACCTGACTAGTGAACCAATGCCCCATTGGCTTTTGTTTTATATTTTTCAGCATTTTGAGGTGGCGGATGGGTGTTACTTTTAAGTTGTAACACTGAAATGGCAGCATAGGGCAATAAAACTAGCTTTTAGTTAGAGTGGACGTTTAAGTTTTCTCCAAAGCTTTGATTTGCCTTGATATCGGTAGTTTACAGAATGAGATCTTTTTTTCTCTGTGATGTAACTTTATGATTTTCCTCACAGAGTTGTTTTAAATGCTAGACAATGTATGGATTTATCTGTGGGATCCTTGACAAGCCCCAAATCCAAGCTTGATGATTGAAATTCTTTGCTGGTCATCTTCTTGTCTTACGACTTATAAATGTTATGATGTCAGGATTTGCAATCTTGCATATCGAAGATTCCGTGTTTGACACTGCTTTTGTACGCCATTTTTTGTATTCTAAACTATCTTGTTTAAAATTTTCACTTTGAACATGTACAAGTATTGACTTTCTGAAAGGGGCGTTTCAGATCTTGATATGGAAGGATTCTAATTTAGCAACGGCCATTTTGCATGATCATGGTTTACCGGATTTTTTTCTAGCAGGTTTTTCGCATGAGATTATGAGAAGTTATAGGTTAAATAAACTGCTTCTACAGCAAGCATTCTCGTGCTAGTTAGAAGTTACAACACAGAAAAAGGCCTAATCAAATTTGACCATGTGTTAGAAGTATAAATCTGTAAATAATGGTTTTGTGATCAAGGGGAGAATATTGTAAGTTGACTCACTACAGAGTGTATGATGTGAAAGTCATTAAACCTGGTTGATCCTGCCAGAAGTCATATGCTTTCATGAAAGCCATAAAGGCTAGCATATATCTGACCAGTAGTAACAGAAGGAAATAAGACCGTTAGTAGCTAACATCTGATAATATTTTACTGAATTTTCTTAATGAGCAGATTCTAATGCTTTCCTTCCATACGAGCAGTTAACACACATTCCTCATTATGCCTGGACACTAAAGAAAACTATGATATATCATTTTTGTTTTAAATTTTAAGAAAAAAGCAATTGGGTATGTGCATTTGTATAAAAATGTTCCCCAATTTATGTTAGGACTCAGGAGAGAATCACCGGTAGGAGGAATCTACTACATGGGGTACATGTTGATAGATTTGCTGCTTTGGCTTCTAAGACCTTGGAAGATATCACCACCATTTTCGGGTTTGATCCTTTCAGTTATATAACAAGGTATCCCTGCCTCGAAAATCAATTTATTTTGAAAGGTAAAGCTATAGATGTTTCTTTCTTTTTTGTTTGTTTGAATCCCTCTGGTCAACACAAGCAAGTGGCACCCTCCAACATGGATATTACAATAAAGCAGAATTGTATCACATGCTATGTTAGCACCCTTTGGCTAAGCAGTTGCCACTAGGGTGTTTCTATTCCATGAAAGTTGCCTAGAATTTGCGGTTGGCCTCAACCACATTTTGCAATCGGGGGGGCGGGGGGGGGTATCTTTTCCACCAAAGTTACCTGGGACTTGCACATGGTCCCAATTGCATTAAACGACTTGCTTGCATGGGTGCGCTGGCCCATGAGGGGCAAGCACATACCTGGGGGGATTTGAACCTTGGTAGGGGGAATAACAACACACCCTCTTTACCAACCAACCAATCCCTCATTGATATGGATGCTCTTTTTCATTATTCAACTTTAGGCTAGCCAAGCTATACCCAAGTAGTAAAACTGTCAGGCCAGGGATTGGTAACTCCACGAATGAATTAATTTGCATTAAAGTGAGACATTCATTAATACAATGTGAAGTGACCTTTGGTTTCATCTTCAAAGAGGTCTGAATGACTCTTCCTATTCACCCATGACTCTTCATATTTCTCCTAAAATAATATTTACAATGTACCATAATCCCAAGGATTAGGTCTCTAACATTCCCCCCCTTAATCCGAAGGGTTGTTTGTAAGTCCAAGCATTTTTCCGAACTTTTCAAACTTTTCTCTTCTAAGCACTTTAGTGAAGATGTCTGCAATTTGCTCACTTGCGGAACAATGTATCAACTAAATTATTTTGGCCTCTACATGATGTCGAATCAATTGGTACTTCATGTTGATGTGCTTGGTTCGATTATGGAATCTAGGATTCTTGGCCAATTTGATTACATAAGTGTTGTCAATCAAAAGTGGAGTAGCATTTACCTGTTTCTCTTGCAAATCCTATAGTATCTTCCTGAGCCACACAATCTCCTTTGTTGCCTTTGTAGCAGCCACATACTCTGCCTCTGTAGTGGAATCTACTAGAACAAATTGTTTGCGTGATCTCCAAGAGATAGCTGCTGATCCAAGACTCATGAGGTATCTTGAAGTAGACACTCCATTCTCCTTATCCTCATCAAAGTCTGAATATGTGTTAGACACACAAGTTAGAAGTAGGCGTGAAGTACATTTTATTAGAGATATGATACATGTATATATACATTATGTTGACCATTGGATTCGTATTCCAATGCGTCTCTTGGACTCTCGACGTCTGTTACAAACTTGACTCTTCACATTCCGTGAGGTTAGTAACCCAAAAGGATTACGTTTCCAACATCCCCCCCCCCTTAATCCGAAGGGGTGTATATGAGTCCAAGGTGAGAGCTGATATTTGAAAGTGGGCAGCTGAAATCTAGAAGTGTGCAACTGTTGATGGCTGAATGTGCTCTCTGAATCTGGTGGTTTTGGGATGACCACAAACCAAATGGCTAGCAAAAGCTNAAAAGGATTACGTTTCCAACATCCCCCCCCTTAATCCGAAGGGGTGTATATGAGTCCAAGGTGAGAGCTGATATTTGAAAGTGGGCAGCTGAAATCTAGAAGTGTGCAACTGTTGATGGCTGAATGTGCTCTCTGAATCTGGTGGTTTTGGGATGACCACAAACCAAATGGCTAGCAAAAGCTGATGTCTTCTACTAAATGGTGGTGGTGGTTTAAGGAAGACCACAAACCAATTTGGTGGTTTAAGAATGACAACAAACTATGGAACCCTGCTCTAGGCTCAATGGTTCCCGAAACATTTCCTAAGTTAGATAGAAGCTGAAGCTGGTGTCTTCTGCTAATGGGAAGTGTTCTCGAATGCTGGTTTAAAGATGACCATAAATTGTTGTAGCATAAGTTGAATGTCTTCTATAGAGTGGAGGTTTAAGAGAAACCACAAGCCGTTGTCTAACAGAAGCTGTAGGTCTTCTTCTAAGTGGTGGTTTAAGGAAAACCACAAACCAATCATGCTCGCTTGTTGTTGCTCGACTGATGGGACTTCGAAACTGGAAGTCCGACTGTCAATCACCGATGTTGTTCCCCCCTGTCAAGGACAACCGAAAATCTATCCACTGCAAGATCTGTCAATACTCGAGAGTGAATTCGTCGGTATGACTGACATATCTTCTTGACTATTGATGACCATCGCCAAGAAGGAATCCACCCATAGTGATTCTTTACTCTTGCAGGTGTCTTGCGTTTGAAACACTTATTTGAAGGATGATTGTGCTGTCCACAATGCTCGCAAGGATGAAGATCGAAGCACTGATCTTCAACGTGGCCAACTCGCTGACAATGTTGGCATATTTGACTCTGCTCTTGAACTAGAGCAGGTGAATCTAAACTTTCTTGAAGCAGTCCAACACTCTGAAACTAGATCGGTTTGGTGTAATCCGGATTATGAAAGGTGACATCCTTTTCATATCCGATACCTGTTCTATGCTTGTTTTGCCTGATTTCTTCCCAAGATTTGATGATCCACTTGGAAAGAGGAAGTTGAACTGTACTTGAATCTAGAGCTTGCTCACTGAGTGTCTATTGCGTTGGCTGTTGATCTGAATGGGCACCATCATCTTTATCATCTTTGAAAGGAGGGTTTTGAACAAGAGCTAGTTCAAAATGTTGTCGTAGATTCTTTTGCTCAAGTGCGTTGGAAGAAGACGAGTCTGGGTTTGCAGTAGTGCTGCTTTGGCTTGCGAAACATGCAAGCATGTTACAACATATTGCAAAGTGGTTTTGTCAAGTGTGACAGTATTGGTCGCATAAGAAAGGAGTAGAGTGTTCGATAACTCTAATAATTCCTCGACTTGAGGCATTTTAAAGACAGTATTAGACGTCAGGGTTTCTTGCAACTCCACCCTTTAACAATCAGAAGCATACTAAAAAATGAAGGGTGTCGGTTTCTACCGAAAATGCACCCGCTTACAGAAAACACAAATAAACTTACAAAACAACTATTTGCAAGTATACCTTGATTCTGGAGTTGAACTGCTCTTCAAGGTTGACTGTGTTGTCTCTCGTTCTCCAAAGAACCTCTAACTTCTCAGACTTCTTTCCAAAGGATGAGCACCAAAATAAATTGAATATTTTTCCCTGAAAGATGAAATCTTCAAGGCTACAAAATGGCTTCAATAACAGGAAAAGGACTCCACCAACAGGTCATAAAAGAGAAAATGTTGATCAGTAATACCACACAACACTGATCAAGGACCTGGCCTATGAAGTGGAAGCCCATTTGAAAGATACTGTTAATGGGAGCGTTTGAGCGATCTCCATTCTGCTGAGACAGGTGCCAGAGATTTCATCACAATCAAGAAGATATGTTAGATTTCAAGCACTCGAGATTTTCACTAGTGGGATGTTGGTCGGTCTCAAGAAGGATGTCTTGGGGCAGTTGGGAGGATGGTCGTAGATAGATCTCATGACCCTTCAAAGTGATAAAATGAGTGGATACTTCTCAGT
>JASDQU010587862.1:13030-30983 GCA_032191745.1 Picea mariana | reverse complement strand
AGGTGCCAGAGATTTCATCACAATCAAGAAGATATGTTAGATTTCAAGCACTCGAGATTTTCACTAGTGGGATGTTGGTCGGTCTCAAGAAGGATGTCTTGGGGCAGTTGGGAGGATGGTCGTAGATAGATCTCATGACCCTTCAAAGTGATAAAATGAGTGGATACTTCTCAGTGAATCTAACAATAGCATGATGAGCAATTGATTTTCTCTCATAATGGAACCGGAATATGGTGTATAGATAAAATTTTTCCTTAATATAGAAAGTCTTTACAAAGTCTCTAGTTGGTTCTACGACGAGAATAAATCTCTCCTGGAATCTGATCCGTGGATGAAGTAGGCTTAGCCAATCGACCCAGCATCGACATTCAAGAAAATTGTATGCAATTGGAAGACTCGTTACTAGCACGATGGAATGTGCTATTCTTCTGACACATGGTTGCAGCTCATCCGAAATGCATCGATCCTTTGAAACCGTGCTATTTATCAAACCCTGCGCAGGTAATGGAGTTGGTGATGGGACTCAACTGTTCGTTTGAATTTCAGATTGGGGCCAATGTGGATGAACTCCCCATTCAAGTTTAGAGGCACAGGAATTTAGACACATAGGCTTTGCGGTAGATCTAGCAACATTGGGCCAAAACCTCTCGACCTTCCCATCGATTCTAGGCACGTTCTCAGGTGCGACTAAAACCCTCCAAACATTCACAATAAATCTTGAACATGGAACACCGGTTTCTTCCCCGTTGCCATTATCATCAAATATTGTCGCAGTTTCTTCGTCCCACCTGCTGTGCTATTCTTTCTAAAAGCCACTCAACTTTGCATCTTCTCAACTCTGCAAAATGACAGGCAGACTTCACATTACAACAAATGGTGGAGTGCCGGTCAATCCCCCGATTAGGGTTACGATTATGGAGAAATCACGAGCTTTGTGGGGAGGATGTGCATGGTATGGGTTTTAAGTCGCTGCAACTTGAAGATGATGCTCAATGATGTGCACTAAAATAATGCTTTCTATGCCAGAGTGGATGGCTTTAACAATACGAAGCTTAATTGGCTCAAAATCGACTTTCTCTCCAGTCTAGGTTTCCAATTGAAGGTCACGGGTAAAGTATTGTTTGCACAGCAAGAAGGAAATGCTCTTAGTTGCCGCGGGACAGAAGATAGAGAGGGTTCTGCCCAGATTTCTTAGGGTTTCACCCAATAGTGCAAAACATAAAGATTACCAAAGAGAAGGAATGCAAAGGTTTTTCATAGCATAGTCAGATCTCAGAGAAGCAGAAGATGTCAAAGGCATTTTTGCACACTAGAATGAGCGCCCATGGTGACGTGTGGTAAGATAGGGGCTCTTCCTGTCGTTACTCCATGTCTGCAACCTGCGGGCCTCGAGACATCATCTCCTTAGTTATCCCTAGAAATGGGGGATAAGATGTCCAACTAGTTGGAAGTCATCCACCTTAGCGTATTTGAGCTCAAAGTCTTGAGTTCCCTTCAAGTACTTTAGAACTCTCTTTGCAGTACACCAATGCCCTTCACAAGGTTTTTGCATGAACCTAGAAAGGATCCCAACTGCAAATGAAATGTCTGGTTTGGTAGTAGTAAGGTAGATAAGACTCCCCACAAGGTGTCTATATTTAGTTGCATCCTCAAATTCATTCACTTCTTTTGATGTTAGCTTTAGAGTTTGTTCCATTGGAGTAGAGAGAGGATTACAATCAACCATGCCAAATTTGTTCAACAGTTCTCCAATGTATTTCTTTTGGGAGATGAAAACATGCTTTGGATACTGAGTTAGTTCAATACCCAAGTAGTAGTGAAGATATCCCATGCCTGTCATCTCAAAACCCTTCTTCAATTCTTTCTTTATGGATGCAATATATGCTTCATTGTTCCCTGTTATCAAAAGATCATCTACATACACCACAAGATATACACCAAATTTTCCAACTTTCTTGACAAACAAAGTTGCATCATCAAGATTAAAATGCTTGAAATTGATCTGAAAAAAAAACCCAGTTAGCTTTTCATACCATGCGCAAGGTGCTTGTTTTAGGCCATACAAAGACTTGATGAGCTTGCATACCTTATGTTCTCGACCTTTCACAACAAATCCTTCTGGTTGAGACGTGTAGACATTCTCTTTCAAGTCTCCATTCAAGAAGGCTGTCTGTCTTCGCATCCATGTGNAGATTAAAATGCTTGAAATTGATCTGAAAAAAAAACCCAGTTAGCTTTTCATACCATGCGCAAAGTGCTTGTTTTAGGCCATACAAAGACTTGAAGAGCTTGCATACCTTATGTTCTCGACCTTTCACAACAAATCCTTCTGGTTGAGACGTGTAGACATTCTCTTTCAAGTCTCCATTCAAGAAGGCTGTCTGTCTTCGCATCCATGTGATGAATCTTCCACCTATTATGTGCAGCCAAAGCCAACAATGCACGAATGGTAGCCCATTTTTCTGTGAGGGAAAAAGTGTCTTCATAGTCCATGTCTTCTTTTTATGCACATCCTTTCGCCACAAGCCTTGCCTTATGCTTGTCAAGTGAGCCATCTGATTTGTACTTGTTCTTGTAGACCCACTCGGAGCCAATTTGTTTGGTTCCAAATGGAGGATCCACTAGCTTCCATGCCCCATTCTTGATGAGAGCATCATACTCCTTCTGCATGGCTTCTTTCCACTTATCATGAAAAGTAGCTTCTTCAAAGGAAGTTGGTTCAATGTTAGTAGATAAATTCAATTCACAATCAAATGAAACATCAATATCATTTACATCACTTGAATCTGAATTATCTACATCACCTCCATCTTGTCTTGTAGAACTTCTGGTTCTTGTCTTTCCAACTTCACTAGGATGGACACTTTCAAGTGTCTTTATGAGCCACTTTGGTGGACCTTTCTGAGATAATCCAGGTTGCTCCACTGATTGATATGGTGCTGCATTCCCATCAAGGTTCAACCTTTCAATCCTCTCAATCACATCATCCAATTAAATTTCCTGTTCTGATGAAGTGGCTGGATTTTCTTCATGAGGGGGAGATGGCACTTCAAAAGGAGATTCCAGAGATTGATCCAAGATAGGGACCCCCCTTTCAAGATGTGGAATCTCATCATCAAACTCATGACATGTTTTTACATGGGTGAATTTATCTAGATGATCAAGCTGCTGCTCAACAGTCTTGCCATTCTTGGTGGATTCAAGAAAAATCACATCTCTGGAAAGAATGAACTTCTTGTTTACCCCATCATAAAGATGATATGCCTTGGTGGTATTTGAGTACCCCAAGAAGATGCACTTCCGATTCATTGCACCAAGCTTATTTCTTTGCTCCTTAGGAATTAAGGCATAGCAGGTGGAACCAAAAACCTTGAGAAGTCTCACTGAAGGAATGCTGCCATTCCACATTTCATAAGGAGTCTTGTTCCCAAGACCATGACTCCTGTTTTTCACATACACTGCACATAGGACTGCATCAGCCCAAAACATCAACTTCACATTCTTGAAAAATAGCATTGAACATACCATGTTCAAGAGTGTCCTGTTCGTTCTTTCTGCTACACCATTTTGTTGAGGATTTTATGGAACAATGATTTGATGTTTGATTCCATGTTGATGAAGATATCTCAAATTCATTACAAGTATATGCTCTTCCATTATCAATATGAAGAGTGCTAATACTAGATTGTGTTTCATTTTCAATCCATACATGAAAGTTTTAAATGTTTCAAATGCTTGAGACTTATGTTTCAACAAGTTAACCCAACATATCCTGGTATAGTCATCAATAAAAGTCATGATATATTTATTACGAAAAGCAGATGCAACAGGCATGGGGCCACACAAATCAGAGTGTATCAACTCTAGCTTTCTACATGCTTTCGAAGTGGAATCATGAAAAGGCTTGCTTGCTGTGTTTACCAAGGATACAAGCCTCAGATTCCTGAAAATTCCTTGGAATGGTAGGCAGACCAGAAACACCTTTTTTCTTCAGCATACGAAGACTATCATAGTTAATGTGCCCAAATCTAGCTTGCCACAAGAGACTAGAAGACAATGTACCTTCATCATGATGAGAAAGGTATGCAGAATTCTGTGCCTGTGTAGATGTTCCTTTCAGCTTCAACAATTTGCCATCCTCCCATTCTGTCATGACAACCATGTTGTCGGAAGACTTCCTTATTTCAACTTGTCCATCAAACATGTGAATAGAATGGCCTTTCTGTCGGATGTGCACAAGAGATAGCAAGTTCCTCCGCAACTCAGGAAGATAGAGAACATCATGCAAAATAAAGTCTGGGAATCCAGAGAAATGAGTGATTTGCACCAAATTTGATGGGAGGGTTTTATTAGAAAACATTCTTTGACTTGTTAGTGGCATCTCAAGTTTTGACTTTTGGACTCATCCGTGTAGATATGGCGCTTGTTTTATTTTACAGCATACCAAGATCAAATATTTTTTTGTGCCTGTCACTCTTAGCTTTCTTCTTAAATAGTTCAATTTGGACTTCAAGCATGAAAGTCTCTCTTTGCATTTCAATATAGAGGCTGGTTGTCAGACGCAACAACAGTATCCCACATTGCTCTGAAAAACTCACACAACAATCCATCAATGTGGGCAATTTGCCATTCTTTATGGAGGAAGGGCTTCAAAGATCCCTATTTGCCACATGTACCTTTTTGGGAATCACTTCTTAGAGGTATCTTCTTCCATTGATGCATCCTCCTTGTGAAGCCCAAAGGCCCAGTTCAAGAAATTGAAATAATCCTCAGGTTTTTTCATGTTTTCTAAGTATGGAGGTGAGAGAGGACTTTTTATGGTTCCTTGGGAGGTGTGTACTATGCCTAAGGAAGAAGGTGGCTTTGGTCTTATTGATATGTTGCGACTCAAGGTCGTATTTTATGCAGCAAAGTGGACAGTTATATGCCTTGAAGGTTCCACTCCATGGTAGACCTTCCTGCAATAGCATTTACTGTTGGTCTGATGATCTTTTGGGTTATGTGATATCATATCCTCCCCTCACCTCTTTAAGGTTTCCGTTGCCACTTTGGTCAGGTGGAACTTCTTTGGGTGCCGTGCAGGCTGGGACTTGGCTTGATGCCCTATTTGAGGTTGATTTCATCAGGATTGGTGTATTGTCGAGTGTCCAGGATTTCAGGCCTGCAGGTTGAGCAAGAAAGGAATTTTCTTTTGGAGGGATCTTTGGGATTTTGAGACCAGGGACTGGACAGGTTGGAGATTGCTAGCTCATTAGAAGGCCTTGCTGTCCTCTGACAAGCTGGGTTTCAAAGATATAATAGGGAGGATTCCTCCTTAAGAGCAGTGTAAGCTGAATATGGATATTCAGGATCCTCTGTGGTGAGATTGGGGAAGCAGCTCGAGCTGTATGACACTAAAAAACGTTATTCTCTCTTGCATTGGCAGTATCCTTTATCTCCCATGTTGAATGCTAAATGGATCTTTTTGATCTAAAGGATTGGTGAATTCATCGGTTGCACAGTGTCTGGTTGTTCCACTTCAGCTATAAGATCCAGGTTTTTGCTTGGCTTGTTGTATACCAATGGCTGCCATCTAGAGCCTGCCTTGCTAAGAGTGTGCTGACAGATGGTCTTTGCCTATGTTGCAGCCGCCCAGAGTAATTTAAGCACATTTTATGGGAGTGCAAGTTTGCTATAACTCGCTGAAAATATGTTCAGGATTGGCATTCGGTTTCAGGGACAGCTTCATTGGCGAGCAGTGCTGTTTGGTGACTCTTGGTYCATAGTACTTTATCACTTCACAGGCATTTGGGATTGCCTTCACATCACTGCCTTATTTACCATCTGGAAGCTATGGTGCAAATATGTGTTTTCTGATGAGGTCAGTTCAATCCAATCTTTTTGTCACTCTTGGCAGGAATAGGTATGTGTGCAATTGTCTACCAAAGGCTATCTTTTGACTAGGGATGCTGAAGACTTAGATGCCCTAGCATACTTGACTTTATTTCTGCTTTAGTAGCTCTGAGGAAGAGGATATAAGATTCCACTGTATATACCCTTCCGCCCTTATTTTCATCTTTTAAAAATATTTTCTTGTTAATATAAGACATATTTTTAGAAAAAAAAACATAGAGGCTGGTACAATTCTCCATGTTATTCAACAAAATACTTGAAACTTTCCATTCTGCTGTAACAGAAAAGTGCATATAAAATTCTGAGTATATCTGTCAGATCAGTCAGGTTCTGTGAAAATAAACTTCGTATTATGGACATGCTTGTCTTGGAATTGTTATCATCATGATTGCCTTGATAAATTAGCTCCAGCGTCACATGGATTCTTTTATTCCTTATCCAATTCTATGCCTTCTGTGGCACCTATATAAGTTTAATATTTCACTTGCCTATTCATGCTTATCATGTGCACTGGAGGGTATTTTCCCTGTTAAAGAAGGTTGGTCTCTGGTAATATAAATATCATAGTTGAGCTTTAGCAGGGAAATTCTCAATTCTCCCGAGTGAGTTTTTATAAAGTTGCAGTAGCTCAGAGTGTTTGCTTGAATTTTTGAAGATTAGGTTACTGGATTTCTGGATGCATTTATTGATATTCTTGCTACTAGAGGTTTAGTACTTATTTATATCTATGTAGTGTGTTTGTTTGATCAATGATTTCATCTCTGGGCTTGTACTTTACAGGAATCTAACAGAGCTGGATTTACAAGAAAATGACATAGATGATCATGGAGGCTACTGGCTAAGCTGTTTTCCTGAGAGCTGTTCATCTTTAGTGTCACTAAATTTTTCTTGTATGAACAGTGCAGTGAATTTTGATTCCCTTGAGAGACTTGTTGCAAGATGCACTTCTTTGAAAAGTTTGAAACTAAACAAAAATGTTACTTTAGAACAATTGCAGCGTCTTCTGGTAAAAGCTCCTCAGCTGACTGAACTGGGAACTGGTTCATATTCTCAAGAGATTAGGTCACGGCAATTTGACAATTTGTCAGCTGCCTTCAACAACTGCAAGGAGCTTAGAATCATATCGGGTTTCTGGGATGTGG
Organism: Picea mariana; assembly: GCA_032191745.1. Lineage (NCBI taxonomy): Eukaryota > Viridiplantae > Streptophyta > Pinopsida > Pinales > Pinaceae > Picea > Picea mariana. The sequence continues at coordinate 23,949 of JASDQU010587862.1, read as the reverse complement.
CACCTGTCTATCTTCCTGCTATTTATCCAGTCTGCTCAAAGCTAAAGTTCTTGAACTTTAGCTATGCAACTATTCGGAGCTCAGATTTAGGGAGGGTTGTCATTAATTGTCCTCATCTGCAACGACTTTGGGTACCATCTTCATCCTTGAGCATGCAATAGAAATCGATGTTTTCTTCAATGTTGTTTACTGAGTGTTTTGATGTCAACTATCTTATTTTGGGTTCTGTTAGCTTGTTGAGTGAATTTTTGGACTAGTTTGTCAAAACTTTGAGTGTTGAGAAAGAGGTTGGTGATTTATGTAACTGCAGGTTCTGGATACGGTTGAAGACGCGGGACTGGAAATTGTTTCTTCGAGTTGCAAGGATTTGAGAGAGCTGCGAGTTTACCCAGTGGATCCTTCTGGCCAAGGTCAAGGTTATGTTACAGAGAAGGGTATCGTTGCAATCTCGAAAGGTTGTCCTAATCTTAACTATGTTCTATATTTCTGCAGGCAAATGACAAATGCTGCAATTGTCACTGTAGCTCAGAACTGTTCCAAGTTAACCCATTTCCGTCTTTGTATTATGGCTCCCCATCAACCAGACCACTTGACTAATGAGCCTATGGACGAAGCTTTTGGAGCCATTGTAAGGAATTGTAAGAATTTGCAGCGCTTGTCATTATCTGGCTGGCTCACTGATAAAACTTTCGAATATGTTGGTTGTTATGCAAAGAAGTTGCGAACTTTGTCTGTGGCCTTTGCTGGAAACAGTGATAGGGGCATGCAAAATGTGCTGCAAGGTTGTCCAAAGCTTCGCAAACTTGAGATAAGGGATAGCCCATTTGGGGATGCTGCTCTTCTATCAGGGATGGACCATTATGAATCAATGCGCTCGTTATGGATGTCGGCATGCACTACCACACTGAATGGTTGCAAAATTCTTGCGCAAGAGATGCCCAGACTCAATGTTGAAATAATGAAGGAAGATGACGACAACAATCTCCAGGTGGAAAAATTATATGTTTATCGGACAGTTTCTGGGTCAAGAATGGATGCTCCAAGTTTTGTGTACACCTTGTGATTGGATAACTCTTCCCTGTTTACTCTGTAAGGTCTGTATGGCTACTGTTATGTCTCGGACAGACTGCAGAAAATATTTGTTCTGTATATGCATGTTTCTGATAATACGAGCCATGGGACAAGGCTAAATATAGGTTCCATAAACAGCTAAAGAGGCTTGTAAACAAGGAATGATCATTGGGTGTTGTAGAGGCTGCCTAACAATAATATATTAGTTCTTCATTCTTGTTTATTAGACTTATTATATCAGGTCCATGTTATCATAGTCCGAACTTACTAAGCTGCAGGGGTGGCATGTTTTCTCTTAATCAGCAAACCCTGCATGACAACTGCGATTGTTCACTTATCATTTTCTCATCTTTTATTGCATCAAGGAGTTTTGAAACAACTTTGACAGGTTTTCTGTATTTTATCTTTACTGCTGTGAAAGTAAAAAATTATATTTTGATACCTTTTATGCATAGCACATTTTTTGTCTGAATCTTATCCGCATGAAAACTTTTTTCTGCCAGAAATAAACTCTTAATTGTGTGCTCAGGTCAGGTTTTAAATAGTGTGATACTAGAATCAACTTTTGACATTAAACCTTCCCCAAAAACTAGTATTAAACAAAGGGCTTTGTAACCATTGTTGATTGAAAGTGCATAAACCATGCTTGTATTTACCTTTGGGAAGATGGGAAGATCAGGGACAATTTTTTTCTATGTAATTACTTAATTACAAGCTTTGGATCTGGCATATTCTTGGCAGCCAACTGTAGGCTATTGCAGTTAATTCTTTCAAGCCTTGTAGAACAAGATGACCCTCATAATTGTAGCAGGTAGGAGTCAACCTGACAGGCTGGTAATCAAGTGTGCATATAATATTCAACAAATCAAATCTCAAAATAAGTTCAATTTTCTCTTCATACTTCCAGTTCATCCAAGGTCACACCAGAAGGGAAAAGCACAAAAGTGAAACATTTTGATCTTCAAGCAAAGATGTAAGTAAAGCATCTCACATTCAGATTGCCCATAGCTTTTTGGAATTGTTAAATTTAAAGCAGCTGCAAGAGCCATTCTCCGGGAGGATGGCAGAGACCCTAGCTGAGATCTAGGGCCCCCAGTGCACTCCTAGGGTTCTTGGTCTGGGACCAAACAGTCAGAGCCATGGCAAAAAACCCTTGTAAGGGCCCCCAGTAGATGACTGGGGTTCTTGGTCTGGGGCCAAGTAGTGAAGACCCTTGTGAAGGCCCCCAGTATATGACTTAGATTCTTGGTCTGGGACCAAGCAGTTAAAGCCCCTAGATATGTCTAAGGCCCCTGGACATGTTCCAGGGACCCATGTCTGAGGCATGGGTTGATCCTCGGTCTTGTACCTTGGTGGATAAGACCTCAGAAATGTTCTGGGGCAACCTGGTCCTTGATCAGGCAGTTGTTGGAGTATGACCGTCTTTGAAGGCGGGCATGACCACATGAGGGATGTATTCCATATGCAGTGATGATAAAGTTGACTGGTTACCTTGAGAAGTATATGGACATGTGTAAACCTCTCCTAAACCCACCACCCTTGTTTTTTTTTTTTGGGCTTGAGTTGTTTGGGGGTTTGTATTTTGTCTTAGGGGTTAATATAAGAAATATTAATTAAATATAAATTATAAATATATTTAATTAATATTTATATTAATTAAATATATTATTTATAATAATATTTGTTTTATCCTAAACCCTACCCAAAAGTATAAATGAGAACCCCTCCCCCTTCACTCACTCACTCATCTTTCTTTTCTTCATAAAATTGGCGGATTGCTTCCTTSTGGTCTGCTGCCTYCTTGGATAAGCTAGCGGCCTCCTTGTAACAGTCAGCGGCCCTTGTGACAGTTTGTGGCTCCCTTGAGAAAGCTTGCGGCCTCCTTGTGGTAGTGAGTAGCCTCCTTGTAACAGGTTTTCTCTCTTCATCTTGCTGCCAGGTTTTTGCTTGAGTTATTTGCTGCTGTGTGGGAGATCAGGGTGCCCTTTTCTCTGGTGGAAATGATGTTATTGCTGCCTACCTTGCTTGTCACCTGCTAGCCTTCTTCTATCTTCAGCAAAACCCTCTTTGAAGGCTGCTGTCCCCTGGATCTGAATTATTGAAGGCCGTACCATCCTAGCTAGGTGGTTGGACCTTCACTTCAGGTAGCCGTCCCTCTTTCTGGCAGCCTCTTTTGTGTGTGAGGGTTTGTGGGGTTTTTGGGTATACTAGGGTGAAGGTTTTTATCAGTCCTATACTTCGCTTGATGAGAGATCTGACCCTAGAGGCAGATCCATGACATTTAGACTTATCTGAGCATACTACAGTGGATTCTTATCTCTCATTTGTGTCATGCTTCTCTTCATGCTGCAGAGGTAAGAAAATATAAAGGTAAGCTGCTGACTCACAGTTTTGAAATGTTTAGATCTAGATCTACTCATTCTAACTCAGATCTGATTAAAGTTGTTGTTTTGAAATTGCTTATGAAGTCTAGATCTACCTACTGTATAACTAGTTCAGATCTGATTGTTTTTACCTAGAGACAAATCTGTTTTGTTTAGATCTAACACATAAATCCATTTGCTTAGATCTGTCTTGGTTGATCTTTCTGGAATAAGTGATTGACTAGATCCATTTTAGACATCTAATATTTCCTGCTTACTAATAAAGAATTTATGTCTGGATCTAATCTTTGTCTATGAATAGAATTGAAATTCTAGATCAGATCTGAGCATTGTGCACACTCAGAAATAGGTTTAAATGTTTAAGTCTACTTGCTGTTTACTTTCTGATTTTGCTTTCCTAATTCTGATCTGACTATCTAGCAGACTACTGTTCAGATTTCCTATTGCTTTACATTTCTGTTCTAAAGCTTGATTTAATTTAGATCTTTGCTGTTCTATATAACTGAAAATTGAAAAGACTGAAATTTTCTAGTTTACTTCTCTAATTCTAACAGGAATGATAATAAAGTATTGATTAACAAAATACATTTGGTCAAATAGTTCTTAGTCACAGATCCCATCTCTTGCACACCGCCCCCCCACCTGGGACAGACCAGGAGGATCACTTCATACTTCCATATCGGAGCAACAAACGACAGTCCGAGCTCCAGAGTACTTCAGACCATAGAGTGGTGAGACCTCGGGCCTATTCTCCCCCCCCTGGAGATCGACCGATATGTTTGAGGGTTTGGAGGTGCAGGACCATACACCCGACCACGCAGCCTCATAGCGACAGATTTTTTAACTCCAGACGAGTCCAGGGCAGGGCACCTCTCGCCCATCGGACCGCCCCCCAACGCCAACAAAGCACTCAAAGATTTATTCAAAGCTTCTTTCCTTCGACCTCGGATGGTAGGAGAACCGAGCTACATCCCCCCAGGATCATATATCTGGATCCCCCTATGGTACTCGAGGACTCTGACAATGAGCCAGTGCGACCCCCGTCGCCATCGGTCATCATATCCAGGAGACATTGACCTCACCAGCTTCACCTTCAGATTTTTCTCTCTCGGCTAGTATAGAGTTGTCCAACTCCCACCATGGGCACTCCCACTTTTTATCACCGCACATATGATACTGTTATATACACTTTTTGCTTGGCTGTAATTAGACCAAGGGTTTTTTTCTTTTTGTTATTTTCAGCATTATCTAGGAGATGCTTTTGCACTCCCACATAGTACCCACACTTGTTGTATTCTTCAGTCCCATTGACCTACTTTTGTGGTCATTCATTGGACATTAATAAAATTATCTTATCTTATTACGTTATTATGTTGCAAGTCCCAATGTACAGAATTTTTTCACTTTGTGTTGGGTTGTTTATGAAGCATTACCTGTACCAAAAGATTTGACAATTTGAATGCTGGCTTTGGAGTGCAAAACCCATGTTGATGTGATAACATCCTCCACTACTCTAGTACTGATGTAGTTAGACTATTGATGACCCTTTACTGGTTATCGTAACTGATCAACTACTTCAAANCCACACTTGTTGTCTTCTTCAGTCCCATTGACCTACTTTTGTGGTCATTCGTTGGACATTAATAAAATTATCTTATCTTATTACGTTATTACGTTGCAAGTCCCAATGTACAGAATTTTTTCACTTTGTGTTGGGTTGTTTATGAAGCATTACCTGTACCAAAAGCTTTGACAATTTGAATGCTGGCTTTGGAGTGCAAAACCCATGTTGATGTGATAACATCCTCCACTACTCTAGTACTGATGTAGTTAGACTATTGATGACCCTTTACTGGTTATCGTAACTGATCAACTACTTCAAACATGTATATATCTCCTTCACCCTTACACCTTTACAGTCCCTGGCCAGACTTGGCTTACGAAGCACCTGCACTTCTACTCTCTATGTAACCTGATAAACTCATATGAAACATAATAGAGCTGATATCAAGTCTACACAGAAGCGTTTTGAAAACAATGCATTATTCAATCGATACGCGGGGATGGGCAACTACTTTATCTCCGTACTGCACCAACTGATTACCGAGAGAACAATACAAAGAATGAGAACAAGACAAAAAACCAGTGTCGCATCATCTCCTCTTCTCTTCATATTCATCATTGTTGAGTGCTGTGATGGAAGAAAAGCATACGCTAGATCTTCAGGTTTGGCATAGATCTTCATGTCCCCAGATGATGGACTTGCTCGGAATCAATCATAATCCCCCCCCTGTGACTGATACGGGGTCATGTTCTTCCTACTACGGCATCTGAGCAGATCGATGTGGATCCGTTTTATTTATTTCTGGACCGGGGTTAGACAAGTTTGACGGGGTGCCTGCACCTCTACTCTCTATGTAACCGGAAGTTGATATAAGTCTAACATAATATTCTTGTCATATTACATGCTAGTTCTCTTACACGTAATTACTAATAACCTTAGAATCTCTGAGTTCTTTAGTTGTCCCCTGAACCTTCACCTGGGTTGTTTCTAACCTTTGTTTAGAACTTTTATCCTAGCAGTTTGCTAATCTGTCCTCTTCTCTGGTGTTGCTATATTGACTGTATCTCATAGACATTTTCAAAACTTCAAACTCTGGAAGACAAACAGCTTGATGGGTATTCATTAACTTCAGTGTCTAGTTATAAGGATTAGCATGTTTCCTATATTTTCAATCAAACAATTGCTATTTTTATTATTCATAAAAGTTCTGGGCCCTTGCTTTTAGTTTTAGGTCCATATCATGCATTCAACTAGCATATAAGTTGATTGGACCCTAACCAGCTAGTCTCATATTTCACGGGAACAAAAAAAGTGAAGGTTCCTAAAAGAAAATGACAAATGGGTACTCGGAGCTGTTCATAATTATTGGAACCGGTCAGTACGGACCATTTCACCTTTGGCAGGATCCAAACTGGAGGCTGAACCGGATTGGTTCACCTCTGGCAGGGCCCAAACCAGTGGCCAAACCGGACTAGCAGGATGGTTTCATCATGAACCGGCCTTCATCCAGACCTCATCCAGGAGTCCAGCCCTTATCTGGCGGGTTCTTCAACCTGGTTTTCTGTTTGGTTCTGTTCCTGTCCCGATCTGATCCTCAGTTAGTTCCAGTTCTGATAACTTTGCTGCTTTACTGCCTCTAGGCTTTGACCTTCATGTTGCATTTTCTATTTGGCAATCTTTTCTTGCTGACAGTCTTCTTTACACAAAGCAATTCCAATTGCCTTGAAGATTTATATCATGTGTATTGAGATGCAGCAAACCACCAATGCAAGACATGTTTCATAAAGCAGATAAGCTAGCCTGGCTGGGCTGAATATTGGATGGCAAGCAATCCCAGCAGGGGTGGCACAATTTGTTTCCTCATGCTATTAGTTTTTTTTGGAGCGATGGTATATTTTCTTAATATAAACAAAATATATAAAACGATTGATATTGCATCGAGTGCATTTATAATATCACAACCTTTTCTCAAAATCTAAACTTAGTTGATGAGCCATCCTGAAACAGTGACTTGCAATCAGGCTTAAAAATAATGACAGCTTGTCCAATGAAACAAAGATATTACCACCGATATATGTGCAACTTTATGTAACCCTTTAATTCTTTTTCATAATAAAATTCTCTGACTATCTCAAGGTCTTGCGCTTTTGTTATGTTGTCATTTTGAAGTAACATAGTATCAGAACTTTGAAGATGGAGGAGTGGGGAGTTCTTATGGCTGGAAGATGAAGAAGGAATACACTGAAGTTTTGATTTCCTTGTCTTGTTGCTGGGTTGTTCTGAAAGGTAGGTTTATTTTAAAATCTTTTTGTGGTTTGGAAGTGTATTTTTTGGTTTGGAAAGAGAGTTAAATTAAAGGTTTTTGTTGGAAAGTGTCGTTCGCATTACTATTGCGGAAAGAAGAATATCCAGTTCTTGGAAATATTGTTCCTTTGGTTGTTGGATCATTGCTTTCATTCTATTACTGGGTTTTGTTCGAGCAAATTAAGCTTGTTAGTTGTGACAGAGAAATAGAAACAACAAAAAATGAAAAAGGAAGAGAATGTGCAGAATCAGTAAGAAATGAAAAGGCAGAAGCCGGTAAGCCGGTTTATTGAACATATAAGAGTAGCAATGGCAATGAATAGGACATGCACCAGTTAGCAACAACCTATGGATAGGTACAGGATGACAGTAAATTGTGAAAACAATGGTGAGAAGAGAAGTTCAAAGATTTTTCTTGTATTTTTTTTAATAATAAAGCTGAAAATTTTTAATTGGATTGGAAAGTGTTGCAAATTTGGCCTTTTTTTTTCAAGTTAGGGCTGGTCCCATCTGGAGGTGTCTGAACTAGCTTAAGATAAAGAATTGGTTGCTAATGGGTCTACAGAATTGAGTACAAGGCAGATGGATCCAGTGACAAGTATAAGGAAAGGTAGGTGGTGAAGTGATTTGCTCAAAAGGAAGGGATTGCCTATGCCAAGGCATTCACTCCAACAATCAAGCTTGTGACAGTCAGATTGCTGCTTGTATTTACATCACAATTTGGGTGGAAGATGTGTCGGATGGATGTCAAAAGAACCCCCCTAAATGACTACTAGAACATGAAGTATATATGAAACAACAGGGCTTTGAGGTCAAAGGCAAGGAACATCTTGTTAAGTTGTTTGCAGGTTGAAGACGTCCTTGTATGGCCTTGAGCATGGTACAAGAAGCTTGATGTCCATTGCACATATAATGGGTTTGTGAGGAGCACCTTAGATCTTAATCTCTGAATCAAAGGCAGAGGGAAGACTTGATGATTACAATTGTCTATGTTGATAATCTCATAATGACATGCACTGGTAATGATGAAGTTAAGGAAGAACACTAAACTGGCACTATTTCATCATTGTTTGGGGATCGAGTTTTGGCAAAAAGAAGACTTCATCTTCATTTTTCAAAATTATGCCCAAGAACTTTTGAAGCTCAAAGTGAAAGTATAAACCCATCAATGCTTCTGGAAACAAGTTTCAAGATACGTAACATGACACATCCTAAACCCCCTGCGTGTTGCGTGTCCAACGAATCCAACACGATTCTCCTTGACACGTATCGGATTTGTTGGATCAACGTGTCACGATCACGTGACACATCCTTAAAATGTGTCCGACACCACAGAAAACCGTGTCACGAAATTAGGACACGTGTCTTGCAGAAAAGCGGCCCACGGGCCCTCAAAAGTGATTTTCCACTTGTATTTTGTCTCATTTTACCCACAGGTTGGAGCAGCAAGAGAGTTAGAGTGCAGAAAAAGGCTTTGGTGGAGTGTGAGAGGGGATTCCAAGTGCTAAGCAAGTGGATTTGTCCACCATTCTTCAAGTTTTTTTCTATAGCAGCAGTCCAAGAACTTTGCTACAATAGTCATGGCTCAATCATCGAGGACAGCTGGAAGAGGGCAAAAGAAAGGGAGGGTTTTTCCCACTAATGTTGTCCCCCCTCTTTCATTTTCAACAGGGTCAGCTAGTGTTCCATCTGCTAGAAGTGGGGCTGCAACAACAAGTTCAGAGGCTGAAAAACATGTTGTTTTAGCAAGGCAACAAGCTCAAGAATCAAAGTATCCATTGTGGAAATATGTCACGAGACATCAAGGGCTCGGGTCCAAGTTAAAGTGGGGAGGTAATATTCTTTGGACATGTAGTTTTTGCAAAACGTGATTTACAAGCACCTACTTCCGAGTAAAGGGCCATTTGTTGAGCACACCTTGTCGACTTGGACCATGTCAAGGAGCGCATACAAATGAAGAGAACTGGAAAGATAGGCCAATGTTCAAGAGACTAAAAGCCAAAATTTCATTTAATATTGTGAAGCAATAAAATAACACATACTAGTTATTATAAAATGATACCAACCCAACATACAAATACGAAACCCCATAGCATAAATCACATCTAATACAAGGACAATTTACAACAACTAACCATCCAACGCGTAATGAATTTAAGCAATTAATTTCCCATTACAATTTATTCAATGACAAATTTTATCCTTCTTACCAGTATTCCTATTCCAAAGATTAATATATATATATATATATATATATATATGTATATCTTTATATATATATATATATATATATATATATATTTATTGATCCAATAAACAATTAAAGGAACCTTATCTACAACATCCTTACTAATTTAATGTCCAGTTCTATTGATTAATACATATATATAGTGCGGGTAAGGTAAATGTAATATCTTTCTAAAGTGTGAACAACTATTTACATTACCCTTGGGTTGCTCAAATTGCACATTTCTTAATTATACTAAGTGTGCAAATCGCAAATAAATTCCCTTAATTGCACATTTCTTAATTATACTAAGTGTGCAAATCGCAAATAAATTCCCTTGGCTGATTAGTATAATTCAATAAATTATTAAAAGAAATACTTATTATAAATTCATTATTATAATTCATAAATAACAATCAATAATGTATCAATCATTTATATAAATCATTACTATAATAAAAAATTCCATTGTGCACTCTATTTTATTAATACTCATAATATACATTTATGACGCAAATTAATTTATATACAAAATCTTGTATTAACCCAATTTCTCTAAAAGTAAGGGTAAGATAAAATTTAGATTCTCAAAAATCCTTAAAATTTGTTCGTTCCACAAACATAAGGGAACCTCATCAACTTGTGATTCAAGAATTATTTAACATTTTCAACTTGACAAAAGAAGAGAACTTAACAACAAATTTAAAGTTAAACAAATTAAGAGTAAGATGGAAAAACGAATCTTTTCTTGGGATAAAGCTTTCATTGTCAATCTAGTCCAAGAAGAATATACATATAATACGATTTAAGGTTTAACCCTAACATAACCCTTAATCGAATCTATCCTGTAGATTACCAACCGACTTCAAGAGTTGTCAACATAACAATGCCCAAAACCCCTTCAACATTGTCACAACAGGGCGCCACGAAGGAAGAAAGTATTTGGGAACAAATTGAAAGTAATGGCTCAGCTGATGTATTTACAAAAGTAGGTAGCAAGATTTCTGTTATGATCAGAAACTAGACACTATGGAAAACCTGTGTATAACTTTGTATCTGACTGTTATAGAAGTTGATAGTTTTTGAGAAACATCCTTATTAGTTTTTGAGAAGATTAGATACAGATTAGTGAGAGGGAAAATTGATGGTCACAACAACCTGAACAAGTACATTTAGACCACTTAATGGCTTCTAGCATCGCAAAGGCAAACAACATTTGTATTTACATGCTCTTAGCCAGTTGCTAACAACAAATAATAAAAAACCCAAACAAATTTCCTATCTGGAGTAATCCTGTAGGGTGAGAACACCTCTCCCTTCCAGAACACATGTCAAGATACTGGAAGCAACTGGTTCAGTTTTTGTCTAG
>JASDQU010587861.1:53082-85276 GCA_032191745.1 Picea mariana | reverse complement strand
AGAGACTGTAAAAATACAAAGTGAAAGACTCGCTAGAATGGTGGCAGCTTATCTCTGAGAAGAGATGTGACGGCTACTCGCATTCGCAAGAAGATGATTACAATGAGGCTCAGAAGGCCTTTTTACAATAGACAGGAATGCGAAAATTCCTAGACATCCAAAAACCTAACCCTAGGAGATGAAGCGCCAAAAGTCATGTGGGCCCCGTTTGGGTAAGTTGGTGCATCAACTTCCTGGGGTCGTAACTTTTGCATATGATCTCCGTTTTAGGCGTATGATAGCTCGTTGGAAAGATATATCCGAGAACTAAAAATTTTGGCTGGAGCAACATTGAACTATGATCCATGTTGCTCCCCGTTTTCCCAAAAAATGTCATTTAAGGCCTCAAAATGGCCCCGGAAGTTAAAAACTGCTAAAAATAGTAAATTACCAAAATTGCCAGAAACATGTTTTGGGCCAGTTGGAGAAGGTGGGTGGCCACCGATATCCACCTGGATCAAAAGAAGCAACCCTTTCAGCAATCACATCATGTCTTCTGGTTCTGATAAGTGTTTTCATACTTTGTTCTTTGAAACAAAATAATGAATGAATGCATGTATTTATACATCTAAGAATGGTCTCTATATTGAATGATCAAGTTATGTGTATGTATTTATATTATTGAGAACTTATGCTTCTGATTGATCGTCTATATTCTCAAATTTCCTTCAAGGTGTATTGGGACATAGAAAGTATGGTGTCAATCTAGCCCTATCCGTTTGAAGAGGATATCTCCTTCAGACTCCTTGTTGTGCAACCGAGATATCATGCCCAAGTCCTTAACAATTTCATGATGAATCCCGAGAACGATAGCGGGATTTAACTCTTGAAAGGGAATATCCTTTTGTTGAACCTTGGGCTAAGCCTAAGGGAGCTAATTCCTTATGAATTTGGAGCTTTGGAAGTCCGAGACTTTGGAGTATTTCCTACCCCACTAGTCATTGACTGACCAAAGGTAACCAAAATCTTCGGTTACTGGAAAGTTGAACAGAAATAGATGGTTAACCTAGTGGTTAGACGAATCTATCTAACCGAATAAACTAGGATCCTACTCCCCATTGAGAAATAATGTGAGCCACGGATCGATAATGTTTAGGGATTCCCTCATTCATTGGATCTACACTGAGACGACTTCAACAAATTTCCACTACAGGAGAATGGAGATGATATATCATAAAAATCCACAAATGCCGAAGTTACGAAGTAAAGGAGAGCCATAGATTTGGGAAGATTGTTAGGAGCCCCACCTACCATCCAATCATTCAAGAGGTGGGACTGGCACATGGTACTTCAGTGAAGTCTTTCTTCGAAAAAATGGAGTGGTAGTAAATCCAAAACCCCCGAAGGCTGGAGCCGCAAAGTGACTGGGACCATAGATCCAGGGATCCTTTGGGACTATTCCTAACCATTAGATCTAAGCCATGGTCAGCATGACATTAACCAACTCCAGGAGAAAAGAGGAGCTTGCATCGTGAAACTCCCGAAGGCCAGAGTCACGAAGTAATGTGGACCGAGGATCTAAGGATCATTCAGGATCGCTCTCAGCCATAGATATACAAGGGATGTGTGGCACTGGATCCTTTAGTCCATAGACTGGGCACTCTAGGGGATTTGATGTGTGGTGAATCGATAAGATCTGGATCCCATAATGATGAGAGCCATCAATCTGACGATGCTTCGAGAGTCTTCCTAACCATCATATCTAGACTTTGATCAGCCCCACGCTGACCAACTCTGGGAGAAAGGAGAAGTTTACACCATGAAACCCTCGAAAACCAAAGTCACAAAGTGGCAGAGGCTGTCAATCCATAGGTTACATGGACATACCTTGTGTTGGCGACAGAAGTCACTCTTGGATTATAGTAGAAGCAGATCCTGACGCCTATCAATTTATGTCACAATTTGTTAAAACGGGGTGATCAAATGGAAGTAAAATCAGAACAATATTTCTCACTTAGAAAAATGGGTTGGAACAACAAAGACATGTGAGGTATTGATTCAACTTGAGCCAATAAGTTTTCATAGTGGTGAGTAAGTGAAAGAAAAGAAAGGGGAAAATTCTCAGATATGAGATCCTCTCAAACCAGAGAAACTTCAAAGTAAACCTCAAACGTTGCGGAACTAATACAATCAAACATGCATTATATAGTTACAACAACACCCGACTGGATCATCCATACTCGGGCTTTCAGATTCAGAGGAACAAGGAAAGGAAAAGGATGGATACCATTAAACAAGAAATCTCAAAATATCATTGTATAACAAGAGAACCGGAGGCTTTGTTAAAGATTTACATTCGAGAGCTTAGCTCTACCATCCCCCCCATTAACAGAATAGAAAAATTGCCTACATATACTCAAAGCCAATCACAACAGAAAAATCGAGGCTTAACATTAAAAACATTATGTCTGCATGTTCATTAGCAGACTGCACCTGCAGTCTCTGGACGATCGTCTTCTTAAACCAGATGCAATCAGAATCTTGACACCTGTAGAAGAATTGACTTGTCTCAAGTCTCTTTCTAGGCTTTCCATTTACGGTGGAGTCGATGTCTAACCACCACCAACCACCTCAATAACTACTTCCTTGGGATGGAGAACAAATCTGGTCAACTCTGCACTTGGATAACATGGAAACCTTTCTTTGTTTGCTGCTCCTTGATCAACGATCCATATTCTTTCGGGCATTCTCCCACCTGAAGTTCTGGATTCTTTTATTTTGAAATCCCCAACACCAGATCTGTGAAAGGCTCAAGAAATGCCCCACGTCCCCTGTACTTGTATGACCCTAGAGATGCTTGGGAGGATAGGTGCTTTGNTGAACGAAGGAGCGACCCTATGTTCTCTCGAAGTCTCGGTAGCTGAAATGATGAGACATGCAATGTTTCCAAAGGCGCTTTTCATATTTTTGGGATTTGACGATTCCAGATGTAAGGGAAAGAATCGTCCCTTATATTTCGAAACCTCGGTAGCTGAAGTGCCGACTAGAACCAATCGGGCGTGACGTGTCCCTAAGATGGATGACCCAGAAGAATAGCTAAGTGTGGGACCGCTTTTGGCCTGGGCCCTTTTGGCATTTCAAGTTTTGGCGATTCCCGATGCAGTGGAGGAGTGATCCTTTGTTCTACCAAAGTCTCGGTTGCTGAAATCACAACCGAGGGACAATCAGGCACCACGTGTTCCTCCTTGATTGGATGGCCCTGATCATTTTGGTGATACTGAGCGCTATATCTTGCACTATACTTGGTGCAACTCCGTTGATTGCAACCACCCTCCAACTAATGATCTGCTCCATCAATTGATCCTCGCCGTTGAACACTGGATCACCCGTCTGTTAACATTTTAAGCCCAAAATGGAGATTTTATGCATTTCACATTGCGCTCACGGCCGCTTCCTTGGACAAAATGCATTTGTTGGGATTTTAAGCCCCACTTCTTCATAGTTCACACCACGGGCTCGAAAGGAGAGAAAACACCCCCCTTTCTTACAAGAATTAATGATAACATTAGGCTCCATGGGGGATAGAGTTGTCCCTGTGATGCTCTAAGAACTCATTTGTAGCATCAGTGGCTTGCTATTGGGCTATGCAGTCATTTATTAAATCGAATATAATAAAAAAACAATATTTACAATAACAGAGGAGTCGTTTACAGCTCAAAAAAACCATTTCTTCAGGAAATGCCCATTTACTGGGCCATTAAAAACTTCTTCGCCCTCCAAATCCTGCAACCTGTAAGTGTTATTCGAGAATACTTCAGAGATTTTGAAGGGCCCGATCCAGAGGGCATCAAACTTGTTGTGTTTGCCTCTATCCTGCCTAGGTGCATCCCCTTTAAGCACCAAATTTCCCAGCTTGAATTCCTTCTTCCCGACCTTCCTATCAAAGGCTTGCTTGATCTTCTGCTAATGAATGTAAGCTCTGTCCATTACCTGCTCCTTGATCTATTGCACTTCCACCACTTGATGAATTCTTTTGACCATATGGTCTGGATCTCCTTCATGACCTTGAAATAATTTCACTACAGATAAAGCGAGCTGAGTGGGAAAAACAACCTCCGTCCCATAAACAAGTTGAAAAGGTGAGGTGCCCAGGGACTTCTTCGTTGTCACTCGATAGACCCATAGAGTGAATTTGATCTTTGAATCCCATGCCCTCTTATTGTCTTCCAATAATCTTTTAATGAGCCTGATTAGGATTTTATTAGAAGATTCTTCCAGTCCATTTCCTTGAGGATAATAGGGAGTAGAGTGAATTAGTGAAATCTTGAACTGCTCACAAAACTTACTTAGAGGATCAGACTTGAAAGAAGCAACATTATTGGTGACAATTCTGCTGGGACAGCCAAATCTAGCTATGA
The DNA here is from genome assembly GCA_032191745.1 of Picea mariana. Lineage (NCBI taxonomy): Eukaryota > Viridiplantae > Streptophyta > Pinopsida > Pinales > Pinaceae > Picea > Picea mariana. The sequence continues at coordinate 80,879 of JASDQU010587861.1, read as the reverse complement.
TATCCTCCAGGAAGTTGATAATTACCTTGTGTGAAGTATTCCTGGTGGGGGAAGCTTCTATCCACTTGGTGAAATAGTCTGTTGCAGTCAGGATTCATCTGTGCTGGCCACTTGAAGGAGGATGAATTTCTCCAATGAAGTCCAACCCCCACTATTGAAAGGGTGCTGAAACTACTATAGGCTTAAGAGGCAAAGATTTGAGCTACTGCTTTCCTGAGAATCTTTGGAATTTGATGCAAGCTTTGACTTCTCTGCAGACATCAGTGAATAAGATGGGCCAGTAGTATCCATCCCTGGGAATTTTGTGGGTTGTGGTCTTCCAGAAATGATGCCCTCCACAAAGGCCACTGTGGAAATCAATGATAACTTTGTGGTCTTCTTGTGGATTTAGGAAGCTCAGAAACACTCCTAGAGGGTCTCTCCAATACAAGACATGGTCAATAAGGCAATATCTGACTACCTTGATCTTTAAAGCTCTTGCCTTTCTTTTTCCCATCCCATCAAGAGGCTTTAATTCTTGCAGAAAGTACAAAATGTCTCTGTACCAGTTGCATTCTGCTAGTGATAAGTCACCTTGAGAGCTTTGGCTGGATGACTCAGCTTGCTGATTTTCTGAGCAAGCATTGATGAAGATAACCCCCAAGGTCTTGTAATTGGATTCAGCTAGCAGCTTGGCTAAACCCTACCCTTTAACCAACTTGGTGGGCTTTATCTCCAGGTCAAACTCCAGGATCTTGGTAATCCATTTACCTCTTCTCCCATCTATGCCAAGCTGTATAAGGATGTCCTTCATAGAGGTTGAAGGAATGTATGCAGTCACTTTTGAGTGCAAGACATATACTCTGAAAGCTTTGAGAGCTTTCACCAAGGCATAGTCCTATTTCTCCATGATCTCATACCTGATCTCTACATCTCTTAATGCCTTGCTGAAGAAGGAAATGGGTTGCTCTCTCCCTTCCTCATTTTTCTACAATAAGACCGCTGCTACTATATCAAAAGAAGGAAAAGAAAAAATTAGGAAATCCTTAGAATAATCAGAACTGATTAGCACAGGTGCCTCAGTCAATTCCCTTTTTATTTGGACAAAAGATTGCCTAGGCTTAGCAGTCCATTTTACTTCATTTCCCTTTTTGAGCATGGCTATGATGTGTTTCACCAACTCAGCAAAATTTGAGATGAACCTCCTCAGAAAGTTAATCTTCCCTAGAAAAGCATGGACTTCTTTTCTAGACCTAGGAAGTGACAGGGTATGAATTGCCTCTACCCTGCTGGGATCAATTGTCACTCCCTTTGTTGATACTATATGGCCCAACAGCTTCCCCTCCTTCATAGAAAACAAAGATTTATTGGGATTTAAGGAAAGACCAAACTTCCTACATTTCAAGGAAACTTTCCTAAAGTGACAACAGTGCTCTTTATTAGACCTGGAGAAGACTGTGATGTCATCCATATAGAACACCACAAACTAATATTTGTCCTTGATGAAGGATATATCCATGGTTCGCTGAAATGTTTCTCCTGCATTCATCAATCCAAAAGGCATTTTGGCATACATGAATGTGCCCCAAGGAGTGGTGAAGGCGGTTTTTTCTCTATCTTCAGGCATGACTGATTTCTGATTAAAGCCAGAAAAACCATCAATCATGGATATCCTAGATGCACCAGTTACCCTCTGCAATATGTGTTCCATGTTGGGCAAGGGATAGTTCTTTCTTTGAGCTCCTGTTCAGGTTCTTGAAATTAACACAGAGCCTAATTTATCCACTTTTCTTCCTCACCGGGACCAAATTGGCCTCCCACTTAGAATATCTCAAGGGGACAATGATTTGGGCTTCTAACAATTTCTTCACTTCTCTCTCCATGATAGGCAGCAACATGGGATTTATCTGTCTTAGCTTCTGTCTAAATGGCTTAGCCTCTTCCTTTAGTGGGATCTTGTGTTCAATGATAGATGTGTCATATGTCCTGAGGTCTTCATAGGTCCATGCAAACACATCAGAAAATTCTCTTAATAACTTATTATATTTGGCCCTCTGTTCTTTGGTTAGGCTGCTTGACAACTTGAAAAACTTAGTCTCCTCCTGTGTGCCAATGTTTCATTTAGCTGTATCAACATCTCCATTGGAAACCCTGCCCTTTAGTGCCACATCATTCCCATCGAAGGGTCTTTCTAAAGGGACTAGTCCCTTTAGAAGGTGATTGCTAGGTAGATGAATAATATTGTGATTATCAATTTCATTTAAAAATATGACAGGGTGAGGGTGACTTTCGAGATCAGGATCCTGATCAATGTGAAATGTAGAAAATTCATCGATAGACTGGAGAATTTTTTTGATTTCTAGATCATCTTCGAATACCTTCCAATGCTTGATATTGTCAGGAACAGATGGCTTGTATCTTATCTTGACCTCATATTTGATCTTAGGTGATAGAGGGATCTTGAACAGACTAGCTGAGACGACTAAGGAATCGGCCAAAGTATTTTTCTCTCTAGGAATAAAAGAAATGTTGAACGCTGAGAAGAAATTATCAATCAGGCCCCATACCTCATTTCTGTAACTTCTCAGCTGAGGATTCTTAGCCCGATAAGCATTTCTGACTTACTGGATAATCAACTCGGCATCTCCGAACACTGCTACCTCCTCTATTCCCATTTCTTTTGCAACCCTTAAACCCAGAACCAGAGCTTCATATTCTGCCACATTGTTGGTAGCTTCAAATTCTAGCTTGTATGACAGGGATATGATTCCCTGCCAAGGGGACACAAGAACCATTCCAGCACCAGTGCCTTTGCTAGAATAAGCTCCATCGAAGAACATTTTCCAAATAGAGGTGGTTGAAGGAGGTATCTCGCTATTACACATGGGTTGCTTTCTGATTTGAAAAGGGGGTTTAGGAGTCTTATTGATCTGGAATAAACTAGACCCCAAGTCAGTGTCCAGTGCAAATATGGGGTGATTAGTGGGGTCTGCTTCATCACTAACAATGTAGGCCAACTGAGATTCTCTGTATAACCACCTGTGTTCCCATCCAAAGACTAGAATGGTGGCATATGTCAGATCCATCTGTAATTTTCTTCCAAGTTTCTAATCCAAGATCTTGACAACAGCATGCCGAAGTTGGGTGGAACATCAACTACTACAATGTCCATGACCACACTCTTCATTGGTAGCTGAAATAAAGAGACCACCTAGTCTTTGATGACTCCAATGAATTGCACCCTCCTTGAATCAAAAGAGCACAAATCATGATAAGCCTTTGTCACTTCCAGTCCCAATTCTTCCATGACTATTTTGGGCATAAGGTTGTGGAAAGCTCCTGAATCCATGAGGCAATTATGCAACACTTCATCGTGTATGTTCAGGGATGTGTAGAAGGGAGGGGATAATCATCTCTATCTTCTACCATTGGGCCTAGGACGATTGCTGGCTTTTCATCTTGAAGATTTACTGAGTCCGTGGAAAGCTGGGGGAACTCAGATTGTAGCAGTTTGGAGAGGGACCCTGTGAAATCTTCATTTTTAACCAGCTCTAAGAGGGGTATGGGAATCCTAATATTTTGAATTTCGTTCCCAAAACTAAAGGAGGAAAAAGGCTTAGGAGCTTCCCTTATCTTAGAGATAGGTTCCTTGGCTGTTGGCGAAATATTCTGAGCTTTATTCTCTTTAGTAGTGATCGTTATAGGCTTAGCAAGTTTTTCTGCTATGAGGGGTTGATCCTGGCTACCAAAATTCCCTTCTTTCTTCTTTGACCTGAGATTGTATCTGTTAGGAGTGTTGTTGATATTTTCCCCTTTACCCAACTCATTGACTTGATTGTTCATAAGGGTTTATTCATATATATATTAAGTCAAATGGGGAAAAGGGAAAGTGTCTTCAATATAGTGAGTTTCAGGGTCAAGCTCATCAATCTCCTCTCCTTCTTCATGAGCAACTAGGTTATTTTGGAGAGGGGTTTGGATCCTCTACTCATCTCTTTCTTTGCTCCTTTGTTTGCTTGGCAATACCTGTGGCATATTATTGCTGGGCCTCCTTAAGCCTCTGCTATCGGTATTTTGGAGATTCCTGTACATGGGCTTCCCTTCTAACTCCCACCTTTCTATTCTAGCCGAAAGAGATTTTAGAATTTTAGTTACCTCATCCATCTGAAAGGGAAGGGGAGAGGAATTGGATGGGGAGGCCTCAGGTCTCTTCCTGGGCATGTCTCTATCAGCCTTTTTCTTGAGTCACTCAACAACCAATATGTTAGATTCTACTTCCATGGCTGCATCTTTCATGGGGGCCAGAGTAGTAGCTCTTCTTTCCCTCAACAAGAGGAAAAAATCAAGATCAAAAGCGCTAGCATAATTGATCTTAGAAGAGGCTTCTAAGGGCTTTATTTTAGCAGGGATCTTATTGTACATTTTTTTGAATCTCCTAGAGAAGTCAAAGACAGACTCTCCTTCCTTTCTCTTCAAAGACCCAAATTCTGTCATGTAATACATGAAGTATTTTTTGTCTCCCCACTATCTCAAAAATACATTATCCAAAGCCTCAATCCCATCAATAGATCCAAGGTGCAAGGCCCTAAAACACTTTGTAGCCTCGCCTTCAAGTCTATGGATGAAAATCCTCATCCATACATCTACATGCATGATAACATGATCATCTGTAAAACTGTAAAAGGCTTCAAGGTGTTCTTCTGCAGCTATGTCCCCTTTGCCTATAAACTTGGGCAACTTCTTAAGGTAGGCATCTGCTGGAAGGGAATTGAGAGGCAGAGGTAACACAAGGGGAGCATACCTAGTAGCTATTATAGCCTCCATTCTGTTCATGGGAGGGTTTTCTCCTGCCATAGGAATATTAGGTGGAGGAGAGCTTAGAGGAGAAGGGGCTCGAAATACAGAGGAAATTGGAAAAGAGCTTCCAAGTGGAAGGGGAAACAATGAGGGATTCAGAGAGAAGGCTAAAGGGCTTGAGTCAACAGATGATTTTCTTTGTGCAGTAGTAGCAATAACAAGAGGGGGACTGGTAAAGCTAGGAGTGGGGAAATCTTCTGTGGTCTTGATTCTACGCCAAGGTAAAACTTCAGGGGAGAGGGGAGTGACAAGGATTTCTCCCTCCAATCCCAGATTGGGAGAGGAAAACTCAGCAGGAACACTCCTGAAATTCAGGAAACAGGAAACTTTAGAAAAAGTTCTGCTAGGAGACTGAGAAGAAGAAAATAGAGTTCCTACAGAAGGAGATGGCAGATTACTAGGTTCAACGGTGGAAGTTTCTCCTTCAGAGGCATTTCCCTTTCTGATAATCACCTCTGAATCAGGTTTAGGCGTAGCTAGAGGTAGCTGTGGATGGGATCGTGTGTGTCTACCTTTTGAAGGCACAACTAAAATAGCAGGTTCACCACAGTGGAGTTTTCACAATGGAGTCACCAAGTGCACAATAGAAATCTCTTAGGGCTCTAATGCCTAATGCACCTTCAGAATCAGAGGCTCAATGTCATTCAATCCCAGGGAAAATTTTCAACTTCGTCCTCGGCAACGGTGCCAGAAATGTTGGCATCAGAAGTCACTCCTGGATTGCAGCAGAAGTAGAGCCTGATGCCCATCATTTTATGTCATGATTTTTTAAAAGGGGGTGATCGAATGGAAGTAAAATCAGAACAATATCGCTCACTCAGAAAACTGGGTTGGAACAACAAGGACATGTGAGGTCTTTATTCAACTTGAGCTAGTAATTTTGCATAGTGGTGAGTAAGTGAAAGAAAAGAAAGGGGAAAAGTCTTAGATGTGAGATCCTTTCAGACCAGAGAAATTTTGAAGTAAACCTCAAATTTTGCAGAACTAATACAATCAAACATGCATTATATAGTTACAGCAACACCCGACTGGATCATCCATACCCAGGATTTCATATTCAGAGGAACAAGGAAAAGAAGAGGCTAGCCACCATTAAAAAAGAAATCTCAAAATATCATTGTATAACCAGAGAACTAGAGGCTTTGTTAAATCTTTACATTCAGAAGCTTAGCTCTACCATTTCCCCCCTTTACAGAATGGAAAAATTTCCTACATATACTCAAATCCAATCAAAACAATGAAATCGAGGCTTAACATTAAAAACATTACGTTTGCATGTTCATTAGCAGACTGCACCTACAGTCTATGGATGGTCGTGTGATTAAACTAGACGCAATCAGAATCCTGACACCTGCAGAAGAATTGACCTGTCTCAAGTCCCTTTCTGGGATTTCCATTTATGGTGGAGATGATGTCTAACCACCACCAACCACCTCAATAACTACTTCCTTGGGATGGATAACAACCCTGGTCAACTTTGCACTCACACAACATGGAAACCTTTCTTTGATTGTTGCTCCTTGATCAACAATCCATATTCTTTCGGGCTTTCTCCCACTGGGATCTCTGGCTTCTTTTCTTTCAAAATCCATGACACCAGATCCGCGAAAGGCTCAAGAAATGCCCCGCATCCCCTGTACTCGGATGACCTTGGAGATGCTTGGGAGGATAGGTGCTTTGACATTCTCCTGTGCTCGCTGAATGTGACCGGGCGCCATGACTACAGGCCCAAGCTGGAGGGATTTTTCATTTCACATTTCGACGATTGCTAATGAATGAAGGAGCGACCCTCTATTCTCTTGAAGTCTCAATAGCTGAAATGCCAAGACGGGCACTGTCTCCAAAGGTGCTTTTCATATTTTCAGGATTCGACGATTCCATATGCAAGGGAAAGAGTCATCCCTTATATTTCAAAACCCCAGTAGATGAAGTGTTGACCAGAGCTAATTGGGTGCAACGTGTCCCTGAGATGGATGACCTGAATGAATATCTAAATGTGGGACTGCTTATGGCTTGGGCCCTTTCGACGTTTAAGGTTTCAACAATTCTCGATGTAGTGGAGGAGTGATCCTTTGTTCTACCAAAATCCTGGTAGCTGAAATCACAACTAAGGGACGATCAAGTGCCACATGCTCCTCCTTGATCGGACAACCCTGATCATTTCAGTGATATTGAGTGCTATCTCCCACACTATACTTGGCACAACTCCATTGACTGCAACCACCCGCTGACCGATGATCTGCTCCATCGATCGATCCTCACTGTTGAACACTGGATCACTCATTTGATAACATATTAAGCCCGAAATGGAGATTTTATGCACTGCACATTGTGCTCATGGCTGCATCCTTGGACAAAATGCATTTGTTGGGATTTTAAGCCCCACTTCTTCACATTTCACACCATGGTCTCGAAAGGAGAGAAAACGCCCCCCTTTCTTACAAGAATTAATGCTAACACCTTGGCTGCAAGATCAAGGGGCATGAAAGACAATCATTCTGGAGTGATGTGGCGTAGTTACATTATCCAGAGTGACGTGGACCCAATTTTGACATGCCATGTGTCACCTATATTTCTTGGGTATCACATACCCTATAGACCCAATGGAATGTGACACATGTCATCTTGATGAGGGCACATGTCACCGTTGGCTCTTCTATGTGTTAGCCCCTAGTACACACTCTCCTAGCCAAAGTAGTTGGTGAGGTGACGGGAACTCCAGGAGTCCGGGACTTCAGGACTCTGGAGGATTTAGGGTGTAGTATTATAGAGATTCTGAAAGGCTCGAAGGCAGGAACCATGTGGAAAGCTTATGGGATTTCGGGAGTTCAAGACTCTGGGAGGTCTTGTGAGTAGACAACAGAGAGGGATTCAATGCCAAAGTGCCAAAATGTTGAAGCACCGAAGTGTCAATTTTCCTCCACAACTGGTTAATAGAAAGGGATTAAGTTTGTCATTGGTTGAGTAGGAGGATTTAATAGTTAAGAAAGATGAAATTTTGGATGCCTCATCCCTAGGACAACTTTTAAGGGGTCGTGTGTGTTATAAATTGGTATCAGAGCATGGTTACAATACTTTACGTTCTTGGGCTCATGGATGAGTCGTGTACAAACCATGTTTAAAGGAATTTTAAGGGTGACACCCTATCCTAATTCTAACCTAAAGAGCCTGGTTATACTTTTAATGAAGAAAAGAATGAAAATTTCTACTATGTATGTGTATTTAAGAAATATGAACTATGTGTTGTTCGTGAACTAATAAACTGATCGGCTAACAATAAGTGTTTTCTCAGCACTCAAGTAGCCAAAAATTCATGGGACAACTACGGTATAAAGGATGGTGATGTGCCATGAAGTGGGTGATGGCTCCCATAATAAAGATGAAGAATATGACAAAAGTAGGGTGGTGGAAACCCCTCTGGATCTGGCTGAAACTGCAAGGAGTCTCATGGCTGAATTGCAGGTTTGCAAGGCCGATAACGAGAGATTGATAAAGGAGCAAGAAAAACAAACAGAAATTAATGTAGTCTTGTTGTAGATCTTATCTGATACATAGAGGCAACTGTAGCATGGACCCACAACCATTCATGTGGACCGATGACATACAAAGAGAAGTCAAAGTCCACCTGAGATAAGAAAACGTGGACCCATAAGTGGCCACACTAGGAGGAGTACCTTGAGGATGGCCCAACTTGGAGGCATGGGACACTCATTGGGAGAGTCCTTTGGAGAGGAAAATGGAAAATCCAATGGATCCTCTAGTATAAAAACTAGCTCACATTCTTAAAGGAAAGGAAAGAAGCGAAATCATTCCAAAAGTCATGATCCTGAAGAGTTCAAGAAAGATAAAACACCCTCTTTCGATGGAGATATTAAGAAAGGGGAAGAGGCAAAAGCTTGGTTGCTTGGTTTAAAGAAGTACTTTAGAGCCCATGACTACTCTGAAAACTTGAAGGCTCAAATAACCATCTTCAACCTTAAAGGAAAGGCTTCCATTTGGTGGGAAGACCTTAGGAATGTGAAAGGAATCCATGAGAAGGACTTGTCATGGAAACAATTTAAGAAACACTTCAAGAAGAAGAGTATTTCGGGATTCAAGAAGAAGGGGTTTAAATCATCAAGATTTAAGAACTATGGGAAAGACTCTAGGATGATCCTTCTTACTAGAAGTGTGAATCAACAAAATTTCCCCTCCTAGAGTGGAAATAAACCTTTTGGAGAAACCCCAGGAAATACTGATAACCCAAAGAGAGGAACCTTGAAATGTTGGGGTTGTGGCGAAGAATATTTGCTACAGGATTCCCCACATAGACAAAAGAACAATAGGAGAGTATACAACATCTAAGAAGCTACCACCATCAATTATGTAGCTAGGAGCATGCCATAGATTTATGCAGGCTTGGATAATAAACAAGCAGACCACCAATATTCAGTGGTGGAGATGGAAGGTATGATTTCCAACCATTTAGTTTCTATTTTAATTGACTCTGGTTCTAATTTGAGTTATGTGTCCCCTCAGACTATTCATAAGTGTAAATTGCAACCAGTTAGACATGTGAAGTCATGGTTGGTACAACTAGCCACTAGAACCAAAAGAAAAGTAGCAGAGGTCATACCAACTTTCCAATTCATTATGGATGGATTTCCCACCCAAGCAACCCTTAACATGCTTCCCATAGGATCTTATGACCTGTTGATTGGTATGGACTGGTTAGTCACTTATAAAACCAAGTTGGTCTGTTACCATAATACTTTGGAATATGAAAATGAAGAAGGGAGAAAAATGACCCTCCAAGGGGTTTATAAGCCTGTCTCAGTGAAATGAATATCAACCCTTCAAATGAAAAAGTATTGTAGAAAGGGATGTCGTCTATATGCAATACATGTGTTGGAATCTGTTGAGCATGAAAAACCAAACCTAGAGAACCACCCCATATTAAGAGAATATAAATATGTGTTTCTAGAAGTGGTACCGGGTCTACCTCCAAGAAGAGACATTAACGTCTCGATAGAACTTGCACCTAGAGCAGTGCCAGTGTCTAGAACACCCTATAGGATGAGTGCACCAAAACTATTTGAGCTCAAGCTACAACTAAAGGAGATGATGGATAAAGGCTACATCCAACCCAATGTGTCTCCATGGGGAGAACCAACCTTGTTTGTGAAAAAAAAATATGGCACACTCTGACTGTGCATATACTATAGACAACTCAACAAGACAACAATAAAGAACAAGTATCCTTTACCAAGAATCAATGACTTGGTTGACCAATTAAGGGATGCTTCCATTTTCTCAAAGATTGAATTAAGGTCTAGATACCATCAAGTCTAAATCAAGGAGGACTACATCCACAAAACAACCTTCAGGACAAGATACGATCACTATGAATTTGTGGTTGTTCCATTTGGATTAACTAATGCCACTGCCACTTTTCTGTGCTTGATGAATAATGTACTCAACAAATTCCTAGACAGATTTGTGTTGGTTTTTATTGATGACATCCTAATATACTTTGAGAACAGAGAGGAGCATAAAAAAAATCTTAAACTAGTGCTTGAAGTACTAAGAGAGCATCATATCTATGCTAATCTTAGCAAGTGTGACTTTTTCCAGAAGCAAGTCCATTACTTAGGCCATGTTATTTCTGAAGAAGGAGTGGCACTAGACCTTGACAAGGTCATATCTACAATGGAATGGCCTACCCCAAAGGATGTATCTGATATCAGATCCTTTATGGGCTTAGAAGGATACTATAGAAGGTTCATAAAAGAATTTTCCAAGATTGGTTGTCCAATCACTGCCCTTTAGAAAAAGGGGGTTAAATTCACTTTGACATCAAAATGCGAAGAAATATTTCAAGAACTAAAATACCTTCTAACCCATGCACCTATGATGAAAATTGTAGACCATGATAATGAATTCCTTGTGTGTATAGATGCCTGTAAGGAAGGAATCGAAGGAGTCCTTATGCAAGAAGGACGTGTAATTTTCTATGAATCCAGAAAAATGAATGATCACGAAATCAATTATGTGACCCATGATCTAGAGTTGGATGCCATAGTGCACGCTTTAAAAATGTGGAGGCATTACCTCTTGGGTAGGATATTTTTACTTATGACAAACCATTGTGGGTTGAGGCACCTATTTGATCAACCAAAACTCAATGCTAGACAAGCTAGGTGGATGGCTCTCCTTAGTGAGTTTGATTTCGAAATCAAACACATCAAAGGAAAGGAAAATAGGGTGGCCAATTCCCTTAGCAGAAGTGTGAAAATGATTCACTTGGCAACGGTGAGCACCTGTGACATAGATGTCAGGGAGAGAGTTAGAAATGCACAAGAAATAGATACATTTTTTAGGACCGTGACATCATACCTGAAGCAAGAGCCCATAGGGTTAAAGTATGAAGGCTATCAAATTCTCTATGAAGGTCTACTGACCTACATAAATAGATTGTATATTCCAAGTTGTGACGACTTGAAGAGGTTCATAATGGATGAACTACACAAGAGACCATATACTAGTCATCCAGGTTATCAGAAAATGATCACGACCACTAGGAAACAATTCTATTGGCCTAGATTGAAAAAGGACATATCTAACTATATATCTAAGTGTTTGGAATACCAACAAGTTAAGGTATAACACCGACACCCAACAGGGTTTCTACAACCTCTACCAATTCCTGAATGGAAATGGGAAATCATCTCCATGGATTTCATCATAGGATTACCAAAATTGGCCAAGAAGAATGATGCCATCATGGTAGTGGTGGACAAATTGAACAAGTCTTCTCACTTTGTTCCTGTCAAGTCAACTTGCAAGGCAATAGATATTTACAACATATTCATGAAGGAGATATTCAGACTACATGGCATGTCTAGGGAGATTATATGTGATAGAGACACAAAGTTTACTTCAAGATTTTGGAAATATTTAATGGATGGTTTTGAGACTAAATTGTTGTTTAGCACAACCTATCACCCTCAAATTGATGGATAGACAAAAAGAGTAAACCAAGTATTAGAAGACATGTTAAGCATGCATGTAATGCATCAGCCTAAGAAGTGGGAAGAATACATGCCATTGGTAGAATTTTCTTACAACAACGGTTATCAAGAGTGTTTGAAGATGAGCCCTTTTGAAGAACTCTATGGTAGAGAATGCAATATTCCAATAATCTAGAGTAATCCAGTGAATAGAATTACAATCGAACCCAACATGATGAAAGAAATGGAACAACAAGTGATTCAGATAAAGCAAAATATGAAAAATGATCAAGATAGACTGAAAAGTTACGTCGATAGAAAGAGGACTCCCAAAGAGTTCAAAACAAGAGACCATGTATATCTCAGAGTTAGGCCCAAGAAGAGTTCCTTGAGAATGGAAGCGTGTGCCAAGATGGCACCCTGATATTGTGGACCCTTTTAAATATTACATAGAGTGGGACCTGTAGCCTATAGGCTAGCAGTTCCTCCCACAGTGAAGGCACATAATGTTTTCCATGTTTCATTGCTGATGAAATATGTACATGATTCTAATCATATAATTGACTGGTCTGTGATTCAGGTGGAGCTAGAGAGAGAATTTCTACTAGAACCTCAATGCATACTAGACAGGAGGGAAACCTCACTCCGGAACCAAACCATTGCACAGGTTAAGGTGTAATGGAAACACTTTGGCCCAAATGAGGCTACGTGTGAAATGGAGTATTCCATGAGACATGCATATCCGTTTTTGTTTAGTTATGTATATACAAAGCATGTTAATAGATAGAACATCGAGGACGATGTTACTTTAAGGGGGAGGGAATTGTTACACTTTGTTTCCCCCAATTTGTAAATATAACTATGTTGGCCAAGAGACTACGGCGAACTTGATATGTGTGAATGTTTGATTTGATGAACCTTTGTATAAAAGGTTAATGCATGTAATTGTTGTTATTAATGGAAAGTGGATAAGTGTTGCATAAATTTTGAAAGGGGGGTTTTCCAAGAGAGACCACAGATGCTATGAAAGAGATGGTGAGGGGAACTAGGAATGGTTGAGATAACCCCCACCAAACCAGTACCCTACTGAATTTAATCTCTCAAGATTAGATCAACCCTCTGACCTAGGAATGAATTAAAGTCTGGCTGGTAGGTGGGAATACCTCCTCAAGATTTAATGAGGTGATGGGGCAGAGTTCCCATCTGCAAGGCTTTCAGACCTAACCATGGACTGGGAATTCGGAACACACGCTATATTGTTGAGAAATGAAAGAAAGGAAGGTGTGGTGGGCAGAGGAAGACCTGCGAAGAGAGAAGAGATGAGAGAATAAGCTCTCGAGTTCGAGGAAGAGATAAGGAACGGACATGTTTTGATCACAGGAAGTGGCTAGCAGGGTTATGATACAAGTTGATGAATGAGGTTGGTGAGTGACTGAGGAAGTACTCAGGCAGACCTCCTTGCTTGGTATAGTGAGAATCCGTTGACAAGATCCTGTGGGGGGAGGATAGTAACCTCCATCCCTAACTATCATTGAGATGGAATAAATGATTCTATCTCAGAGCATCGTGGTCTATCTTGGGGGTGGCCAGTGGTAAATCTGTTAGGAGTGACTGAGCCTATGGTTGGGTGGAAACAGGCACCCCTTTCAGCAGTCACATCATGTCTTTGGTTCTGATAAGTGTTTTCACATCTAAGAATGATATCTATATTGAATGATAAAGTTATGTGTATGTATTTATCTTCTTGAGAACTTATGCTTCTGATTGATCATCTATATGCCCAACTTTCCTTTGAGGTGTCTTGGGACATAAACCAATAAGACAGTCGAGATAGAAAGTATGACATCAATCTATCCCTGTCCGTCTGAAGAGGATATATCCTTTAGACTCCTTGCTATGCAATTGGGATATCATACCCAAGTCCTTAACAATTTCATGATGAAGCTTAGGATGGATAGTGAGATTTAAGTCTCAAAAGGGAATATCCTTTTGTTTGGGAGATGAGCGGATGAGATCCGTTCGAAAAGACCCATATGACGAAGACCTAGGAACCTTGGGATAAGCCTAAGGGAGCTAAGTCCTTCTGACTTCAGAGCTCTGGAAGTCTAGGAATTCAGAATATTGTTGACCCTACTAGTCATCGACTGGTCGAAGGTAACCAAAAGCTTCGATTACCAACAATTTGACCGACAATGGATGATTACCCTACTGGTTAGATGATTCTATCTTACCGACTAAACTGAGATCCAACTCCCCATAGCAAAGTAATGTGAGCCACCAATCGAGAATTTTCAAGGATTCCCTAAGCCACGAGATCTACATTGATACGACTTCAATGAAGTTACACTCCGGGAGAATGGATATGATATATCATCAACCTCTCTGAATGCCAAAGTTACGAAGTAAAGGAGAGCCGTAGATTTTGGAAGATCGTAAGGAGCCCCATCTACCGTCTAATCATTTAGGACGTCGAACGCTCACACAGTACTTCAACAAAGTCCTGGTTCGAAAAAATGGAGTGGAAGTAAAGAAAAAACCCCCGAAGGTCGGAGCCGTGAAGTAACCAGGACCGTAGATCTAGGGATCCTTTGGGACTATTCCTAACCATCAAATCTAAGCCATGGTCAACCCGACATTGACTAACTCCGAGAGAAAAGAGGATCTTGGATCGCAAAAATCCCGAAGTCTGGAGTCACAAAGTAATGTGGACCATGGATCTAAGGATCCTTCGGGATCCCTCTCAGCCGTAGATATATAAGGGACGCGTGGCACTAGATCCTTTATTTCAGAGACTGGGAACTCCAATGGATTTGAGGTGTGGTGAGTTGATAAGCTCCAAATCCCTTAATGGTGAGATCCATCGATTTGAGGATGCTTCAGGACTCTTCCTATGTGTCATATCTAGATTGCGTTTAGCCCAACATTGACCAACTTTAGGAGAAAGGAGAAATTTACACCATGAAAACCTCAAATGCCGAAGCCATGAAGTGGTGGAGGCCATCGATCCACAGGTTACATGGACATACCTTGGCCATGAGATCGAGGGACATGAAAGATAATCAGTCTAGAGTGATGTGGCACAGTGATGTCACCCAGGGTGGCATGGCACCAAGTTTGACATGCCAAGTGTCACTCAGATTTGTTCATATCACATACCCTATAGACTCATTGCAACATGACACATGTCACCCTAATGAGGGAACATGTCATCCATATCCCTTCTACGTGTCAACCCATGGTACATGCCTACCTAGCCAAATTATTTGATGAGGTGATCATAACTCTAGGAGTGTAGGACTTCGGGACTCCGGAGGATTTAGGGTCTAGTATTATAGAGATACCGAAAGGCCCGAAGGCTGTAACCACATGGAAAGCTTACGGGAATTCGAGAGTTAGGGACCCCAGAAGGTCTCGTGAGTAGATAACAAAGAGGCATTGAATGCCAAAGTGCCAAAAATCCAAAGTGCTGAAGCGCTGAAGTGACGAATTTCCTCAACGAATTTATAGAAAGGGATTAAGTATTTTGTATTTCAGAGCATTGTTTTTTATAGCGAGTCCAAAAATTTAATTATTGAAAAAAGGGATGTAAATAATAAAAATGGGAAATCATGTTCAAGCATTAACCTACGGAACATGCAGCCTTCCCAAATTTCCCAATTTCACTGAGCAACTAGAGATGCTCTAAACGATTCTATTGGAGGTATTGAAGAAGAGAACGTCAAATAAAGGAAAGAGTCAAAGAATTGGAAGAAGCTTTATTCCTCTTCTAGTATTTTCTATTCCTTTAGCAATGATCGGGTCTACCACACCTGCAAAAAAATTGAAAGGATTTGCAAGCCTGCTCACATCATCTAGGGGCTATGTGGAGAAGAACATTAAGAAAATAATCGAATTAATTATAGAGGCTTGGGAGATGTCAAATAGCATGGTCTCTTTTGGAACGAGGGCACATGCCTTCCATGAATATTTGCAGGCATATTTGAAACATGAAGAAGGTTTTTACCTCGACGTGGTTGTACCTTTCAGTTTTAAAGTTACCAATATGACATAGTTGAGAAGAAGAGAGGAGGATCTCCCTTATATGAATCGGATAAAATAGCTAAACGCATGCTGGAAGGAAAAGGTTAAGAACTTGAATATTATTATCAGATCATGTAGCCAAGCCATAACTAGAAGAGAAGAATTATTCAAAAGGTTGACTGAGATAGACCTATACGGGAGCACCAATGAGGTCCAAGACCCTAAATTGATTCTCAACTCACTGTTCCTAACCAGGCAAGCCTTTGACGAACAATTTGAGATATTTAAAGGGTTATTATTTGAAAAATTCTATGGCATTCTTGAGTGTAGTGAAGATGACGTGGAGAACTGGCTAGTGGACTATTCAATGAAAAATCAAGATTTTGAAGAAGCTTTGTGGAATATTTCCATTGGTCTTAGGGACTTGGAGGGAAAAATTTTCAATATAAAAATCCGTCATGAAATCAATGTGGCAGCAATGAGAAGCTACATCGAGGAGTGGTTTAAAAAGAATGTCAATAGAGTTACCAATGAAGGGAAAAAGGCATTTGATATAGTTCTTGTAACCATCAATGAAAGCCATAAAAGGAAATCAACAAGCAAGTAAAAAGGGGAGATACCATCCTAGTAAGTTCATACTGATCACACCCTTCTGTCTTTATTGAGTTCTTCATCCAGTTACTCCACCTCTTTAAATAGAAAGGTTTAACCAAAGACTGATAATTTCCTTTTTCTTCTTGCCAAGTCTTGTTGTCTTCCATTGCCCACTTTCTTCCTTCTACAAACTTCATTCTTATATATATTTTATTTATGGTCTATGGGAGCCCCAATCCCAGTCATTATGACAAACACATTTAAATTTCGGAGAATATGTACTGAACTATATATTTTTTAGAAATTTGAAGAGAGTTGTTTTGGGAACAATCTCAACTGTACTTTGTAACCAAGTTTTATGAATATAATTTATTTGAGGTTGATCTATCATTATCTTTATTTGAGCTACCCATGTATCACTTTGTCAAAGTTATCTTATGCATGCAAATCATTTTATTTTACTTTTTTATGTGATCATAAATCTTTAGCCCTACTATGATGGATGTGAGGAAATTTTGTTTATTTGTTTTAAATATGTAAATGTGTGTGGTTCATGGTCCACTCTTGGGAAATTTTCTTAAAAGAAAATAAAACATTTTCTGTTTTTTATATTTTTACTTTCTTTTGATTATCACGATGGACTTCTATAAAAGTATCTCATTATGAATATCTCGAGTCCCATAAAAATCATAATAGAGGAGTGCCACCTCTACAAAAATGAAGGGGGATTTGTATCCTTGTGAGGTTGTTGTTTCGGTTCTAATGGATTCAAGCATCAACATTTTTGGCGACCATATTGTGGACATGAACTAAAAATTTGGAACCTAGCCCAACTTTTGGGAAAGAATATATGACTTTACCCCAGAATGAACATCCCCATTTAGAAATTGGATTGAATAATCAACAAATAATTTTACACCAATTGTATAATTTGGTAATAACGAAAATGCAGACTCAAGAAGAGTTAGAAAGGTCCCAATAGATCTCAGTCCAAGAAGAAGAAAGAGAAATTCTTCGAAGACGGAGGAGATAAGAACGACAAGATCGAAGAAATCAAAGGATAGCTAGAACAACACAAGAACAAGGTCAAGATTGAAGCTGGATGAATACAAGGGACCCATTACCAGAAGTAAAAGTAAGCAACTCTCTATTCTTATAAGTGAAAATTCTAGTCCTGAAGCCTCCTCAGAAATGGTAGTGAGAGACAAACAACCACGAGATGAGCATCATGAGGAGAGACAAGGAGGTGGAAGATATGCCACAAGAAATCAAGGAATCCTAGGGTTTGGAAATAGAAGGAGGGTAAGAGACTCCCCTCTTGATCTTATAGGTGAGAAACATGAGCTCCATTTTCTCACTAAGGGCACCTTAAAGGAATTTTCTAGAGACAGAACAATTGATGAAAAGAGGCATCTGCACTTATTTCTTGATGTTTGTGACTTTCACCGAGTTGAATATGACGACGTCATGGTTGGGTTGTTTTTGAAAACCTTATGAGAAAGAGCTTATGAATGGTATACGACATTTCCCAGTAGATCCATTCACTCATTTAATGACCTCGAAGCTATGTTCCTAACCATGTTTTCCCCTCCATTTACTTACCATAACTTCCTCATAGACTTCACCCAGATTGGGTTGAGGAAGAATGAAAGGATACGAGATTTTAACCTCAGGTTCAGTAAGACCTTGAGTATAATTACAGAAGACAAAAGACCAAATGACCCAGTCATTCTCAGTTGTTATAAGAATAAAATCCCGCCCAATGTAAAGTATTCCATCAGAACATCCCAAATGGATACTTTAGAGGGGGTAATGACTAAAGCCACTGAGATGGAATCAATTATGATTGAAATGGGTGCCGAACCCAACATTAAACTGGGAAGAGTACAAAGGCATATGGGGGGATTAAATATTGATAATCAAGGAGCTTCTAGATCAATAAAGAATGAAGAATTCAAACCTCAAGTGGATCATAATAAAATGATGGGAGGATGATTTTTTCAAGGAACCATACTTGATGTAAAGGTTGATCCTGCGGTGGCGTAGGAAACAAAGCAAAGAATTGAAATTGCATAGATGAATAGAACCATCAAACAGATATAGAACGAGATAACCAGACTGAGAAGGGGAGATAATTACATGCCAAACCCAAGAATGTCAATTCTCTAGCAAAGGAGAAACCCTCCCCCCGAAAATAGAGTGAGGTTCAAGAATACAGATGATGCACAGAGACCAAGGGTTCCCAGATAGACCACTCCAAACGTGGTTGTTCTAGATGATGTCTATGACGAGCAATTAATCGAGAAATAAATTTATTACTTACCCGATGAAATATATGAAGCAGTGTAGATGGACGGATGCGAGATGCCCATGNAATAATAAAGGCGACTCTTCCAAGGAAAAAACAAAATAAAAAGAAAAAGAAAAAACAAATGAAAAAAGTGTCGAATGAAAAAGTGACCGATGGAACCAAAAGGAAACACATGGCATCAAGCTCCACTCAAATGACATATAATGTCATGGAGTACCTAAGTAAATTGAGGACAACTCTGCCTTTTATGAAAGTGGTGAAGATTCCTTAGCAAAGTCAGAACATTTTGAAGTTGTTGGATGATCCATCAGAAAGAGATGAAGCTATCGTTACCAGTCCAAAATAGAGCTAGAGCCCATCAACTGCCAAGTTGAGAGGTAAAATTACACCTTTCTACATTTTAATTGAAAATCATGATGTTGCAATACATAACTGTTTAGTTGACACTAGCACGAAAAATAATATAATGTCATTTGCGTTCATGGAGGAATTAGGCATGAGTTGCACTAAGTATTATGAAACCGGGGGGAGCATATATGCAATTGACTCTATAAAAGTGCCAACATATGGAGAAATCAAAGATTTTTATGCTTGGATTACAACAACCCCCCATATCATTACATTTTTCAATATTATTGTGGTAGACCTTCCCCAGCCTATGGAGTTGTGTTGGGGAGATATTGGACATCCATGATCGATGTATATATATTGAACTATGGAAGTTGTATGATGCTAACATGCAAAGAGGGAGTGATGATTAAAGTACCCCATGAACCTAGAAACCCATTCTCTTTCAAGAAGAAGGACAATGAATTGATGGTATATTATATAGATGTTGGGATCGAAAATTATGTTATCCTCGACATGGAGCACAACGAAATCCTAGGGAAAGTTGAAGGTGCAGGGAACCATGATTGTTTTTTTTAAGGCTACTAGAGGATTTCATTCGATGGAGTTTACTCTAAATCTGGGAACAAATTTGGAATTGTTCGTTTGAGTCCAAATAAAACTGTGCATCCCCATGCTGCGAGGATGGAGTTTTCTTTCACAAATAACAAGGCAGAATATGAATCTCTGATCCATGGTATTATCCTTGCACAGGAAATGAAAGTAGAACACCTCGTTGTGACTGGGGACTCGGAGCTGGTCATTAATTATGTTACCCAAAGGTACAAAATAAAAAAGGAAAGACTCCAGATGTATTTCAAAAGAGTTAACAAACTAATGGAATCTTTCAGCTCCTTCAACATTTCTTTCATTCCAAGGGACAAGAATCATAAGGATGATTCACTAGACTTGGAGGCCTCATTATCAAACCCAGATGATGTCCAAAGAAAAACGTATTTCCAGGTAGAAAGAGATTTTCGACCATCCATGCTCGATAATGTTGAATACTTACAAGTATTTGAGAATGATGAACAATTGGAATTTTTTTTGTTAAATGATGATGATGAAGAATATGATATCTTGTTTGTCATCCCAAAATACTGTATACAATATGAGTCTTTGTTTACAAGAGACGATCATGCCAAGAATATCCTTGAAGAATTTTCGATTTGAAAGGTGCAAGAGATGAGAAAAGTCATTATTGGAATGAACAAATCCCCGAATATGTCAACTTGGGAGTTGATTGCACCAATGAAGAGGTTGATCAATATGTTTCTTTATTCAAATAATATGATCCAGTTGGATATCGGTGGCCACCCACCTTTTCCGACTGGCTCGAAACAATTTTCTGGCAATTTTGGCAATTTACTATTTTTAGTAGGTTTTAACTTTCGGGGCCATTTTGAGGGCCTAAATGAAGGTTTTTCAAGACAGAGGTTCTCAATGATATCCAAAGGCATTATTAATCCCCCAAAATGAATCTCCTCGACGATACCTTTCCAACGAGCTATCATACGCCTAAAATGGAGATCGTATGCAAAAGTTACGACCCCGGGAAGTTGATGTACTAACTTACCCAAACGGGGCCCACATGACTTTTGGAACTTCATCTCCTAGGGTTAGGTTTTTGGATGTCTAGGAATTTTGGCATTCCTGTTTATTGTAAAAATTCCTTCAGAGCCTCATTTTAATCATCTTATTGCGAATGCGAGTAGCCCTCACATCTCTTCTCAGAGATAAGCTGCCACCATTCTAGCGAGTATTTCACTCTGTATTTTTACAGTCTTTGTACATTTATTTCATTAATAGAAATCATGTATTACTGTATCTATGTGTTTACGGTCGCATATCTGATACATTTCTATTATATTACTGGATATATGCGATATCTCTGTGCATTTATTTATTATATCTCCGCTCTCATTTCATGCCGAAAATAAATCCAGATCAGAATATATTGATGTATTCACTTGGACCTGTGATGATTTGAAAGAATGTGATAAAAAAATGTTCCAACATATCATTCCTTTGAGGGAAGAAGTGAAACCAGTGAAAGAAAAAATAAGAATGATGAATCCCAAAATTAAATCTCTAGTAAAAATTGAATTGGAAAAGTTGAAGTAGGTAGGGATAATTTATCCCATTAGACATTCATACTGGCTTTCAAATCTAGTGATTGTAAGGAAAAATAATGGGGAAATATGGATGTGTGTTGACTTCAGATATCTTAACAGGGAAATCATAAAATACAATTTTCCTTTGCCAAACATGGAGTTTCTTCTACAACAAGTTACTAGATCGGCCTGCATGTCCATGTTGGATGGTTTCTCTAGATATAACCAGGTCTTCATGGTTGAAGAAGATAGAGAAAAGACAACATTTATCACACCATGGAGACATATGCATATGCTAGAATGCCCTTCAGTTTGAAGAATTTTGGAGCCACATTCCAAAGGACCATGGATCACATGTTTAGCGGGTTGATAGGAAAATTTATGGCAGACTATCAATATGACTTAACAGTGCATTCCAACAAAAGGGAGGATTATATCCATCATTTAAGAAAGGTTTTTGAAAGATGTTTATTATACGACGTTTCTTTGAATCCAAAGAAGTGCTTGTTTGCTGTCAATCAAGGCAAGTTGTTGGGCCATATTGTATGCAAGGAAGGGATTTACATAGATCTAGAAAAAGTTAAATAAATAAACAAACTCAACCCCCCAACATCTAAGAAGGGAGTCTAATCATTTTTCATGAAAATCGATTTTGTGCAAAGATTTGTTCCTAATTACGCAAGCATCGTAAAGTCAATCAATTTGTTACTGAAAAGAGGACATAGGTTCAAATGGACAATAGATACTCATGAGGAGTTCAACAATATCAAGGGAGAAATCACCACTTCTCCTATCCTCATTATTCCTGACTTTCAAAGAGATTTCATCATCTATTCATTTTCTACAGAGACAATTGTTGCATTTGTACTCACCAAGAAAAATAGCAGTAGCACACTTTTGGATGTATATATTAAACTCCCATATTATAGATTTTGTCCCTCATAACTGGTAAAGATACTTCAAAATCAACAGTTGAGAGAAGGAAAATGGGCTAACTGGTTGACAAAAATTCAAGAATATGACATCGAGATTAAACCTTTAAATGAAATCAAGG
The DNA here is from genome assembly GCA_032191745.1 of Picea mariana. Classification (NCBI taxonomy): domain Eukaryota; kingdom Viridiplantae; phylum Streptophyta; class Pinopsida; order Pinales; family Pinaceae; genus Picea; species Picea mariana. Next base: position 58,574 of record JASDQU010587861.1, on the reverse strand, counting down.
GACAATGTTTATGCAAGATCATCGTGAATGGGGACTCAGTCGATGGGATGATTTCAATCTCAGTTGGAGAACCTGTTAGAAAAATAGGACCGCGGAGCAATAAAATAAAACAAATGCAGAAACAAAACACAGAAGACACACAATACAAGAGAGACATAGATTTACATGGTTCACCCAGTGTGGGCTACGTCCACCAGAGAAATTGCCAGGTCCTTCCTTTATTATTATCCAGCAAATGAAGGGATACAATCTACAGCAAAATCCACTGTAACTTCCTCTTCTTTCTCTCACAGTCTCCTCTCTCAGAATACAATATTCAACATCAATCATAGCTGCAATAAATTTCCCTCGTAAAAGAGGGTTGCCTTCTAGGGCCAAAAACCCTAACATAATCTCTACCATTAGATTTTCGACCTTATAATGAACAGTCCAGATTTACAATGAAATTACAATATACTTTTACAAGGCAATTTTTGCTTCGGGGGCTTCGCCCCCGAAACCCCATTGGGGGACGCTGCCCCCGAATCCCTGCTTGCCCCTAGACCTGCCAGCCAGAGGGATAGGCCCCCTGGACCCCGCGAGGGGGTACCCCCCCTCTGCACTCCCCCGCGTGGAAGAGTGTACATACTTCTGGGGTGTAAATACTTCATGGGGTATAAACACGGCTGAATGCAAGGACCTCTGAATCAGGAAGATAATCAGGCTCCACAACCAACAGAACCATTAGTTGAATCAGAATGGTACAAAGGTATTATATTCTACTTAAGGTCCAAGCAATTTCTTGTCACAATGAATCCCAAGGAGTGAATGAAACTAAAGATGAAGGTGAACCAATACATGTTGATTGCTGACATACTGTTCAGAATAAATTTTGATGGTATACTGTTGAGATGCATCAATGAAAATAAATCCCAAGAACTGATCAGAGAATTCCATGAGGGAATATGTGGTGGACACTTTTCTCCTATTGCAACCACCCAAAAAATAATCAGAGCAATATTTTATTGGCCATCAATCTTCAAAGATTCATATGTCACAATAAGGAAATGTTTTTCATGCCAACAATTTTTAGGAAAAATGAAGAAAGTTGCGATGCCTTTGTAGCTGATTGTGGTAGAACAACCATTTTCCCAATGGGGACTTGATGTTGTTGGGCTGATTAATCCAAAATCTAGCAAGGGGCATGTATACATTCCGACAACTATTGATTATTTCATGAAATGGCCAGAAGCGGTGGCTCTAAAGAAGGTTGATGCTGAAGAACTGATTAAACTCCTAAAAGACAACATTCTGTCGAGATTTTGTGTCCCTGATAAATTTATCACAAATAATGGTTCGATCTTCATTGGGTCAAAGTTCATGAAGTTTTGTGGACAATAAGGAATCATCATGGGTCAATTATTGAATTATTACCCAAAAGGAAATGGCCTTGCTAAATCCACAAACAAAACACTTGTGTAGATACTAAAGAAAACCGTTGATAGCAACCAGAGGAATTGGCATTTGAAGCCAACAAAAGCATTATGGGAAAGTAGAACAGCATGAAGGATAGAACATGGATGTTTCCATATCTATTGTTTTATGTGAAAGAGGCAAAAATGTTGATTAGCCTCGAGAAAAATGCATTGATCTCTATGGTTAATACCGATGATATAGAAGATAGTTCACCCATCTAGAAGAGAATCAATTAGTTGCTAAAGTTGGAAGAGGAACTAAGAAGAACCCTAAATCAAACTTCCTAGAGGCAGAAGAGTGTCAAGAGATATTTTGATCAAAGAAAAAATATGAAGAACTTCTAGAAGGGAGAGCTGGTGCTACTTTGGAACAAGGCCAAGGAGAAGTCGTACATGCATGAGAAGTTCAAAGCATTCTGGATCAGACCATATGTCATCGAGAAGATATTGGGATTTAAATCCTATATGCTCCAAGACATGAAAGGAAAAAGGTTAATGTTGCCTGTCAATGGGAAACATTTGAAAGGTTTCTTCTCCTAAGACTTTTTCATTTTCATTGTACATAATTTTATTTTTGTTCAATTTGTATATTCTAAATCTGACTCCATATCCCAATGGGCGGAAGCACTTGGTCACGAGAGATTTTGGATTCTTGACAATCCACAGGGGGTTATCATCCCGCATTTGGAGCCTGTTGTTGAGATCATTTACCGCTTTCTAAATTTCCCTCCCCTTTTCTATTTTCCCGAATTCTTTTCTCCCTTTCTTTTCCCTCTTCTATACTTAGCCGTTTTTCCCTTTTTCTTTTTTCCATTCTACTTTCCCTTTCTCGTTCTATACTTAGTCATTTTTCAGAATCATGAGTTCTTGGGTTGGCAGACTTGTGGATCCTCATCTCCATCCATACCCTCACATCACGAGTCTGATCGACCGTCGCACTATTCTATACTTCGCCAATTTTGTGATTGTGGGTTCCTAGGTTGGCAGGGTCAAACTCTCATACCCTATGTTCTGTGACATACATTTTACATCCAAAATTTCTGCGATAGACATTTTGACCCTGGGACTCCCCAAACTTCCAAGTCTCATTTTTTTTACTATGATCTCATCCGACCTCCAAGCCATCCTATAGTTAGCCACTTTTGAGCCTTCTGCAGTCGCGGGTCCACCGGTTCTTGAGATCACAAAAGTCTCAAATCTTATTTTACTCTCGTCCACCCCCGCCACCTTTACACTCTTCCCAATGAAAATTTAGTATGATTTCAATGATAACAATTCATCATGCAGATTGTCATTAATAAGCAAAGGGATCAAGGATATCTCCTATTAAAACACATTAAACCATAATTTACGGAGGATTATATTATACCTCTCAAGCGTTCATTTTAAAAGTTATCTAGAGCAAAGGAACATTTTCATCAACTTATGGCAGCAACTCGACAACAATTATGTGGAGATACATTGAACATTTTCAAGCATGAGGACCAGAGCTTTCAGTTGTCCAGAGATTTTTCTTACTACTCATCCCCTTCTACCCATAAGGAAGTAATCTGGACGTCTAGAATTGCGTGTGCAGGTTGTGTCCCAGAATTCTTTGAATTTAAGGAGTTGGTCACCTAGTGCGCAAAGATATATATTCCAAGCCAACAGATCATTCAATTGCGGGATCATTCCCCTGTCTCTCTGTCGCCTTAGTTATTTCATAAGATGTTGAGGCTTCCCGAGCCAACACTTATCTTCAAGAGAGAAGGCTGCAAAGAATTATTAAAGAAACATGGAAATGGGTTTGACCTCTTACCCAAGTTCCTCGAGAACCCAACAACCATCCCCAAGGAAATCACGAGACTGCAGATCAACTCATTCAAAAATCCTTTCCAGGAAATTTCTTGGATTTTCAAGAGGATAGCAGGACAAGAAACTACAACCAACATCTCCCACGTGATTCTTTACATTTTGTACTTTACGATCAAGGAACATGCCATCTTCAACTAGGGCAAGTTGATGTCCATTAAAATCTCTTCCCAATTGTCGCAATACAAGAAGGAGAAAAAATTCTTTATGTCATCTTATTTGGTTTCTGCGATAGCACATTACTGTTAGTTTTTTAGATTATCTATGTGTAAGAAGGTAAACTATGAATTCGACACGGTAACCTGCTGGTATCAAACGTTATGGAGGCATAAATCCTCCCAACATTTTTATGAATATTTTTAATGATTTTGTCTTAGTCTTTAAAGAATTTCTTTTTGTAAAGGATGCTCCTCGGATGTCTGAATAGGTGAGTAAGTTCCTGGATAGGAAGGGGACACTGGAAAAAATGGATAATTACAACGTCATAAGGATTTTCAGTTCCAAGGAAATTTATTCCTTCCTTCCATGCTACATATCTGACAAAATGTTTGTTACTGAAATAGCAAGGTAGTACAACTACTGGTTACATTTTTTCCATGAAAGGATAAAAACACAATTCATACCTTTTCCTTGGAAAGTTGGGGAGTTCATATTCAGAAATATGAACAAGATTGATGAATTTGCAGGCCATTTCCACGACCTGAATTTAAGATATGCTGAAAGAGTAAAAGGTTTCGACCCTAGCAATTTTTTTGTAGAACATCTACTGGAAATTGGCTTCAACAATTCTTTTATTAATGTTATTAAGAATGAATATGAAGATAATGACTCAGGCACTCCTTCCCGTGACACTGACAACCTGGAAAAAATACTCAGCACAAACGAGTCATATAAACAGAAAGGAACAGGTCTCAGAGAGAAAAGTGGCCAATCCCCAACTACCACCTCAAAGAGTAAAACATCTCAGAGAAGTGCTCCAATGGCCCACCAAATTAAGAAAGTGACCCACAGTTCTTCAGGCAGAGGAGGAGATAAAAAACCTCCTATGGGAAAAATTAAATGTTCCCATAAAATTCCCTTGAGGAAGAAAAGAAAAGAAAAAATGTAAGAAGAGGAGGTATCTTGAGGCAAATGAGACATCCATGACCTCTCCTTCGAGGATATGGAACTCAAGATTGAAATCGAAAGAGTGTTCCCCAACACTGACCAGGGAGAGAACACGAGTCACCATAATTCTTTGATGGAAACAATTGAGAGTGAGACCTTCGATGAGGAAGAGTCTTTTGTATTTCAGAGCGTTGTTTTTGACAGTGAGTCCAAAAATTTAATTATTGAAAAAAGAGATGTAAAGAATAAAAATGGGGAAATATCATTCAGATATTAACCTATGGAACATGAAGGCTTCCCAATTTCACTGAGAAACTAAAGATTCTCTAGATGATTCTATTGGAGGTATTGAAGTAGAGAATGCCAAATTAAAGGAACGTGTCAAAGAATTGGAAGAAGCTTTAATTCTTCTTCCAGTATTTTCTATTCCTTTATAAATGATCGGGCCTACCACACCTGCAACAAAATTGAAAGGATATGCAATCATACTCACATTAGCCAGGGGCTATGTGAATAAGAACATTAAGAAAATAATGGAATTAATTACAGAGAATTAATTTTTATCCCTTCTCCAAATTGGATAAAACAACTAAACGCATGTTGGAAGGAAAATGTTATGAACTTGAATATTATTATCCAAGCATGCAGCCAAGCCATAACTAGAAGAGAGAAATTATTCAAAAGGCTGACTTAGATAGACCTAGCCGAGAGCACCAATGAGGTCCAAGACCCTAAATTAATTCTCAACTCGTTGTTCCTAACCAAGCAAGCCTTTGAAGAACAAGTTGAGATCTTTAAAATGTTATCATTTGAAAATTTCTATGGCATTCTTTGATCTGAAAATAGAAGGCTGACTTGTTATGCTATGCAAGCACCCCTACTTCATTAAAATAAACTTTACAGGACCTTGCTTCATGTGTCAAAATATGCAAGATAAACTTATGTGTTAAGTTCATGTATCTTCTTGTAAATACTTATGTATGAGAATATGTTCTTTTGAATGGTTAAATATGTGCTTGAAATGAAAACACATCAACACAACTTGCAGCAAATAAATCATCAAACGCACAACAAGAACAA
>JASDQU010587861.1:34235-49082 GCA_032191745.1 Picea mariana | reverse complement strand
TGGAAAAATAGACTGTACCATTGAGATCAGAACACATAAAAACCCCAAAAATGACTAATAGAACTCTGAAAACGGATCATGGCTCATCCGGGCATGACCTCTTCTACATGTGGCCATAAGCTTCCATGAGCTTTTCTTTGGAAAAAAACACTTGCAAAAGTCCTCAAAAGCCTTTGAAACCTATCCCAATGTTTTCAGAGCATATTAATTAGCCAAACATGATATTTAAATCACAAAAAACAAACATAGGCTCACCAAACCATGTCCTCGATCAATGAGGGCTTCAAGCTCCCTGGAGGTTGCTGAAACTTCAATGGTGAAAAACTTGCAGAAGAAGTCTTCAAATGGCTGTGAAAACAGCACCAATGGATCCATCACGTCCAAAAACCCCTAGCTGGGCTTTTACGGCACCTCAATCGGCCAAAAGATGAAGAAGTTAGGCCTCCTCCATTTTCCTCCTTCCACTTTGCTGGAATTGGTTCGCCAAAATGCACCTCTATGTGCATGAACCAAGAACACGCTCCAAAATGCACGTTAAAACCTGGCACCGAGCGGTTTTGAATAACCGTGCAAACTGTAGGACGGTTAGGGCGCCTGCAGCCCCTAACCGCCTAGCACTCGGGCATATGGAAAATTACAATATGACCGCGCATTTATAAAAATGGGGCTCCATTCACAAAGCAAATGAGGCCATGACACATGGCGGTCATTGTACAACTATTTGAACCATAAAACAAATCCCACGCAAATGTTATAACCGCGCTCATTACATAATGGTATAACCCGTGGTTTATAATGTTAAACCCCCACTCGAATTATTACCACACACACCATATAATATATATGGTAATACAAACTATGATTCATACATTTAAATCTGCGCGCATATTATATAAATACATGGTTCTATGGTGCACAAGACAACCACGGGCTGGGGCTAAGCCCCAGCCTGACTCCCGTGCCATAATACATATAGCCCAACTTAAATATATAAAACTGCATATATGTATTAAGAACTAAAGTATGGTCTGATGGTTGGCGGACTTTGTTAAAACATATGTATGGTGGGGGAGGTCTGGGGGTCGAACCCCGCGGCCTCCATTAACTTTTAATTAACCACACAAACACCAACAACCAATAAATGGGTGCCACGTGGTAGCCCTTGATTGGGCCACGTGGCACCATACCATTTCTTAATAGATGCCACGTGTTGAAACCACATTCGACCACAGTCAACCAATCAACGATCGCCACATCACCTGCCACATTGACTGCCACATCATCCCGGGCCACGTACGATGCTGACATCATCATGTGCCACGTGTCACCCTTCCAGTGGTGACACGTGTCACCTCAGGATTGGCCAAATCGTACGCCAAAAAGTCCAAAAATGCATGACATGTGTCACGCCCTGGAGCCGCCACGTGTCCTGTACAGACCTGCCACGTGTCCTATACGAACAGGTACAGTCAGCATCAAATTTTTGCCTGTTTGCCTCTGCGAACATATGGTGATATCTTCTCCATACGGACTCCGTTTGAGAAAGTAAATATACTGCCGAAATCAAGAAGACGAGATGGATGCAATGACACCGTTTTCGTCACAATCTGAGCACTTTGAAAATTGAGCAAAATTTTGCCCCCTGGTCTAGATTTTGATCATTCTTGAGTATAGTGAAGATGATGTGGAGAACTGGCTAGTGGACTATTCAATGAAAAATCAAGATATTGAAGAAGATTTGTGGAATATTTCCATTGATCTAAGAGACTTGGAGGGTGATATTTTCAATATAAAAATCTGACATGAAATCAATGTGGCACCAATGAGAAGCTGCATCGAGGAGTGGTTTAAAAAGGATGTTGCCAAACTTACCGATGAAGGGAAAAAGGCAATTGAGACGGTTCTTGTAGCCGTCGATGCAAGCCATAAAAGGACATCAGAAAGAAATTAACAAGGGGAGATACCATCATAGTAAGTTCATACTGATCACACCCTTCTGTATTTATCGAGTTATTCATTCAGTTACTCCACCTCTTTAAATAGAAAGGTTTAACCGAAGACTGATAATTTCCTTTTTCTTCTTGCTAGTTCTTGTTGTCTTCCACCTCCCACTTTCTTCCTTCTACAAACTTCATTCTTATATATATTTTCTTTATGTTCTCCAGGAGCCCCAATCCTAGTCATTATGACAAACACATTTAAATTTCAGAGAATATGTACTAAACTATATAGTTTTTAGAAATTCCAAGAGAGATATTTTGGGAACAATCTCGACTGTACTTTGTAACCTAGTTTTATGAATATAAAGAATTTGAGGTTGATCTATCATTATCTTTATTTGATCTTCCCATGTATCACTCTGTCAAATTTCTCTTATGCATGCAGATCATTTTCTTTTACTTTTTTATGTGATCATAAATCTTTAGCCCTACTATGCTGAATGTGAGGAAATTTTTGTATTTTCTTTAAATATGTAAATGTGTGTGGTTCCTGGTCCACTCTCAGGAACTTTTCTTAAGAGAAAATATAACATTTTCTGTTTTTTATATTTTTACTTTATTTTGATTATCACGATGGACTTCTAACAAAGGAGTACCACCTCTATAAAAATGCAAGGGGATTTGTATCCTCACGAGGTTTCCATTTCGGTCCTAACGGATTCAAGCATCAAAAAAAGTGTATAGATTATTCCAAAGAATATAGTGATTGTGAGAGCATAGATGCCTTCTCAATTGAGTCCTAAGAAGGTTTGTGGTGGCCATGTCTAATAATAGGGTTAATATAAATCTCCCATGCTTACTTTCTGCTAATCTTGCAATATATTAGACCATAAAATATGAGGACATTTATAGATCAAGAAGTCCAAATCTAAAAGTTGTGAAAGTTGATAATTTTGTTACTTGAAAATTGTGGAAATGGAACTTCCTGCTATGGTGATCTTTGATTTAGAAGCTCGTTTGATATTGAATATTGTTTCCATCTAGTTTGAGTCCCTTGCTGAGGGATGGAGGCTTACATGCATCTACAACTATTGTTGCAGTTTTCAAGACAACCCGCAACCTGATTTTGTGGTCTTTCTAATGTGGAATGATGTGTATACCACAAATAAATACTCCGTTCGACCTGAGGACCTTAGGAAACCCCCAACCCTTGCTTTGGTCACACCCGTCTTTTGAAAATGAGTTTTTCTTGCCATGCCCATAGGATTTTAATATTTTTTTGGTTGAGCCACTAGTCGACACTAAAGTCGATGCAATTTACACCGACTTAGGGTGTCAACGTGATCTATTTGGGGATAAATAGTCGGTGCAAAAAGAACCTAGAGTAGTGCCTAAAATATGGAAAAAAATTCCTCTAATAGTGATATAACATATTTCATATGTAACATGAAGGAAGGATACATTGATAAATAGAAATACTAATAGAAAATCCAACCTAGATTCTCAAGAATTCTTATACATAGAACTCCCATCATTTCACACCATTCCTTTAACATAAATCACATAAGTAATATATCTCAAGGAAATTAAATGACATAAATATAAAATAGAGATAACCCACATACAAATAAAGATAAGAACTTATCTTTCTCATGATTGTGTCCATAAAATTAGTTGTAAAGGAGTAATTCACCACCTCATTGTAGGTATCTATTGTAGATTCCACCCCCAAGCTATCATATGAGACCACAAGGGAACTAGGATCACCATTAGGCACCATTTCTCACTCACTCTAACCCAAAATACTTAGATTATAGTAAAAACCAGATGCCTCACATGATTTCTCTTAGGAAATTTTTTCCTAGTAACTGATACAACCTCCAATCAACCATGAACTCTTCTATATCAGCCAAACATAACACACGATAATTATTCCCCTTATATTATATGTTGATCTCCCTTTCTATGAATGATCTTGTAGCCACAAGTGTTTTTATTTATGCCCTAAAGTTTTTCAAAATGTGAATATGAGTCCCCATGTGAACCAATCCCTATGATTCTAATCCATATTTACCTAATCCTTTGTCATTTGAGTCCCTCTTTTCTCTTTGTTCTAACTTAAACATAAGTGGGGCTCACTATCTTTCTACAAGAGAGGTATAGGGCATATTAAGATTGGGAGGTAAAGGCACCAATTCCATGATTTTAACAACTTCAATATGTTTATATTTCATGATGAGCATGATAACATTTATTTTCGATGCGTATTTGTTTCATGATATCACCACATAGTAATGGCTTATGGCTCATTTATTTTTCATATGTATCTATAATCATGTTATTGGCACATTTATGGCATTGATTCTCGATGTGTGAACGAAATGTGGTAGTTGATTATGGATGCAATTATGATTTTGTTTATGGCTATGATGGTGGACCTATGGGATTGGAAACATCCTATTAGTACATGTATAATGCATACTAATCAATTTATTTGATGTCTTGATTATATATGTTGACAAACATGAACAATGTATATTTCCAATTATTACTTAGAGGAGACATTGATTTACTATTATGAGATAAGTGTATATGGTTTAGAGATTTTGTATTTGACTCATGTAGGCATCAAGGCATTAACAATTATCATTTGTAATTGATTTTTGTTTTGCTGGCATTATGGTGATGATTTTAAGGATGCATGGCTATGTTTATGAGTGGCTCATCATGATTGTATTGGATTACCTAGCAAGTTGTTGACCTGATGATGGTTCATGGTTGATGTTTATTTTCCAAGGTTGATTTCATAGGAACATTGGAATATTGCACTATTGGTTCATTGTTTAGGTTTACTTAGTTGAATATCCCACTTAACCGATTGTATTGGGATTTTATTGTGTTGGTACATGCATGTGTTTTATGTGTTGATATTAGCCATCATTTGTTGATATAGAAATGGCCATGGTTGTTCACATTCATTTTCCCTATTTCCTTCTCTCATTTGTGCCCACTTATGTTGTCATTCATTTATATTTAGGTTGGGCTTTGATATTTTCCTAAAGGTTATTGTTGGGTCATTGTGTTCACTCAAAATCTAACTGTTTGCTGGAGTTATAATCATCATTTAGTTACTATGATTTATCGTACTTGGTTGTCTTTGAATAATGTTGAGCTTATTTGGAGTTGAATCTTTGAAGTTTGGCATGTGGGATATGTTGTTGATGTTTGGAAAAGAGGTATTCCATTTTTGTTTTTGCATATTTTCTTTGAATGTTTGGTCTCTATGTTTAACCTTCCTAGGGTTGCAATTATAGTTGAATGGTTAAACTCTCCATTTGTTTGGATTCTCATTGTCTTGAATATCTCCATTTTTTCTTCATGGTTTAGCCTAGACTTCTCTACACTTTTTATTGATGGAAATGGTTCCTAGACTTGCATTCATGATATGGTCATCACCATTGCTCTATTTTATTATCTTGAGTGCATTTTAGTTTTACCTTTTTCCATTATGGCTATTCTCGGATTTATAAGCTAAGGATTGATTGATTTTTTTATCATAAATGTGGAAATCCTTTCAATCCTAAGCTTTCATACACTGTCTTCATTTGGAATTCCTTAAAACAAAGTGAAATTGATCTCCAACCTCATCCTATGGTTTGGCCTCTCGACTTGTTAAGTTATCAATGTTTTCATAAAAGATTTATGGAAAGCTTTCCTCAAATGTGTTATGTGATTACCCAACACCATTTTTTGTTGTTGTGGCCTATGGCTTATCATCTCCCTTCAAATTGTTTTGATCTCATTTTCCTTGTTGGAATTTTATGGATGTTGGTGTATGGTCACCATTTTGAGTTGCAGAAATTTATTTTTTTATTTTTTATGGCATACACCATGTTTTATGGTTTCTATAAATTTTGACATAGATTTAGATTTGTGTCTATGATAAGTTCATATGTTTTTAAATGGATAAATATTGTTTTTGTATAATTTTATTGAACCCTAGCCTTTGGTGTTTCAAATATTGTCATACCTTCTTTTGGTAGAGTGAAAGGAGTCACTAGTTAGAAACTCTTTGCATAATGATTTGTCCTTTATATTATGAATCCATATTGTTATGTGATCTATGATATTGTCATACTATGGGATAGTTGGACAAATTATTTGTTCTACACTATGGTTATGTTCAATGTGTGTGACTAAGACTTATCCTGCATGCATTGTGTTAATTGGAATTGCATGCTCTCAGTTCTGATTGGCCTTAGTTTTAATGGATTGAAAATTTATTAAATATGCCATTGGACCTAGTTTCATGGCTTGAAAAATTTATTAAATACACCCTTGGCCTCTGTTAATATTTTGAATATCTCTCCTTGCACACAACACATGGCTTCATTTTGGAGTCTCTTTATGAAATCTTGCAATTATTTTTCACTTACATGTAGGATTTGTAATCCTTCAACTTGAATGCTCTATATTGTTGTTGTTAAACACATTTAGTGTGTTATTAAAACCCATTCTTATTTATTTTAGGCTCGAAATTTGCTTGTTGAAGGTTTGTTCTATTTGGTCAACATTTGTTCTTTGGTATATGAAGATGTGGAAATATTTGAGGTCGATGATTATGATGATATTAACTTGATTGCAAGCAAGGTCCCCTTAGATCCCTTTGTTTTTCCTTAAAGTTTTTTATTATCCTTTCCTTTATTGTGATTAGCTTGACTACAATATTACATGTAGCAAGCATGGATTTGTTTGATTGGAATCTAATGTAATTTGATTTTGAAATTTTTGATTGGATGTATGGTTGTTGATTATGAAGTTGACAAGATATTATTTTTTCTTTTAGATTATGAGCTTTTGGGGAAGGATCCCTTTTGTGTAAATTTCATATGCATTTTAGAAATTTCACCTCTATCTTAGAGGATTCCTAGATATTAACCCTATGAATTATTAGCCTTAGAGATGTTATGAAATATAATTAGAACAAAATAAACATCCAACAATATTTCAATATTTAACAACCACAAACTTCTAGGAAATCCAAGAGAAAAGACACCAAAGTGTTTTGATAAGTTTCATCCCTTTAAGACAATCTTACCATGCATAAACCATATATGTAAACCCTTATTTATAACAGTAAATGAAACAAAAAAACAACCTTTATCTTCTTCAATTATGATTTTAAATCACTTAACATAGTCATCCATAACTTATGCCAAATGAACGAGACATATATAGTTGAAAATTACAAACCATGAAGAACATAGATGATTGAAAATCAAATATGAAATTTACACAAGTATTGGACAACTGAAAATTGCATTAATATGCATAAAAGGAATTTCAAGTACATCTCGTAACCTATCTCAAGGCTAGTAAAATACACTAGCTCTCCAAAACCCTATCTAGGGAAAACCAAAAAATCCCTAGCTCAACTAAGGAGATTGAAGAAGCATGAATCACTCAAGCAAGTCCTCCAAGGAAATATGCCTCCTCCCCCTCTTCTTCTTCACCAAGTAGAACTTAGTGTTTCATCTCAAAACCTTAACCTCTAAATCTCTAAGGGATGAAACCATAACCCTATTCTTCAAGATAGTCCTATTACCCCCCCATGCCTAGGGGTAACTAAAAGAGATCATGTCTTGAGGCTCGCAATGGAGAACATGATCCCAACCATGATGATGATCAACATATCCCATAATGGAGAACATGGTCCCAACCATGGAAATTGAAATGAAGTTAATACATTGGTTTCCAAGTGAGGGACAAGAGACATGTGAAGAATGGTAGTTTGGTCAATAGGTTCACAAATGTTGTGGGTGTGATAATTTGGTGGTTCAATACCAACAATTGCATTGAATATATGCAAATGTGGTTGATGTTTTTGAGTATTCTACCATGGAAACTTTTTCCCCTGATAGTATTAAGTAAAATCCATGATAGGTTCAACAATGTATCATCCATGTTGTTTACATAAAAATTAGGGTTTATAGATAAACATGGTCTCTGTCCATTTGATATTTTTGTTAATTTTTTCATAAACCCTATATAATTTATTATATACTATAAAAGAGTTTGATTTTCATCTACTGGAATGGGAATGTTATGAATAACACTTTATTAAAATATTGTTGAAGCATGCATAGTACTATGTTTCAAAATAATCCTCGTGTATTCATGAAAATATTCTATTTGAGATATTTTCTTATTCACAAAATAACTTAAATCCATATAAGTTGTCCCTTGTAGTAGGTTGTCAAAGATGTTTTAGTTGCATTCTATTTTGGAATTTGAATGCACCTCTTTTATGTATAATGAAGGTCATATATGGATGAATATAGTGTCAAATTCTTAATATGTTGTTATGGTGGGATGAATTCATTTGTTTGATTACACACATAGCTCAAATTTTAATGATATCCCATGATTTGAAGATAGGTATAAGTTTGAGTTTGTTTATCATCAAATTTTCCTTCAACATGTGTATAGTATTGTAGGCTTGACTTTGAGTGCCTACAACGAAGTTTTATGAATGGAGATTTTTATAATGAAATGAAAGATGGATTATTTTGAACCCACAATTTTTGTGATTGTTTCATGAAAGGGAAAGAGATGAAAGGATTAATGGTGAATGAAATAGGTTGAAATTATACATGGAAATTGTCTTGTTGCATGTTTCTTTCCCCCATACTACCATCATATTTATTTCCTCATGTTCTATTGTTTGATCCCAAGCTAATTTTGACTTGTGACCCTATTTTCCCTAACTTATCAGATGATAATGGATTTGATTGGTGTGCTAAAAATTATTGTCATTGTTGTGTAATAGGATCCAGAGGAGGCCATGGAAAGAGGATGTAGACATTGTAGAACTAAATCGCAAAGAAGAAAGTGAGTGGAAGAGGATATGACAACAAAATCTGTAGATACAATAAAGGTAAGAAGACAAAGCTGTTAAAATTTTGGTATGATCATTTAACCATAGACAATGTCACATCATTGTCACCCAACCATAGGAATTCAATATGCCACCCTTGAGCGCACTAACCTTTTATTATATAGAATGATTTTGACAAGTCCACACTAGAACCAATAGATAAAACCTAACCAAAAATACCACTGCTACAAAAAAAACACAATACCAACAGAATGTAACTCTACTAATAGAAGAATGACTTTACCAAGAGAAGTACACAAGAGAAATACCATAAAGACTGAGAATACGCCATGAAAACTGAAACACTACTCTCTCTAGACTTGCACATCATTCTGCTGTAGTTGTAGCTCCTTAGTCTTGCGCACTAGCTACTGCTGTTGCACCTCCTCAAAATTGTACACTATTTTATGAGTGTGAGTGAGTGTACAAATGAGGAGCGCTTAGCCTCTATTTATATTATTATTCCAAGGTGTCTTTTTATGTGGGGACGACCTCACTTTCTAGAGCCTTTTAATACTTTATTATTATTTTCTTTGGGCCGACTTATCTTGTAGGGTTTTCACACATCTGTTTAATGGTTCTCTTACTTCTATAATATTCTATTCTAAGTACAAAGGTTACACTTGGAGGTTAATACCTCCCATAACTACCAAAACATCAATGCTCCCTCTTAGCTAGGGAGTTATTAACTAAGATGTTCTTCATGTAATGGTCTCAAACACATCTGTTATTACCAGAATTTCATCCCCAAATGGTTACAAAAATCCATCATCTTCAAAACACTCATTAGTTCACTCATAGACCAAAAATGCATCTCTAGAAGGTCCAAAACTATACAACCAACAATAAAATCAGCATGCACTAAAAATACACAAGGCGCGTGCACACATGTGATAGTCAGATAACGTAAAAAAAGTGTACATTCACCCAATGCGCTACTATGGACACAAAAATCTGCGCACTCCTCAAAACGACCCATTTATGATATTGGTCGGTCTTCCACCCACTTCTGGTTTAGCTTCCAAGTCGATTTGACATCCAAATCTCGGTTGAATCTAATTGGGGGGCTGGTCAAAGACTTAAAGGTGCCCTAAAGGGCCCCTTATTCACACTAAGAACTAGTTTCATAATACCGCAAAGCTATGCTATAAATGAAAGCCATGGGTGCACTATATTTTTAAGGAATTCATTGGTATTGTTATGCTACTGATATTCTCTTGGAGGATCCTCTGTCCTTATCAAGAGCATGCTAGCACCATTTCAGTTAGCCATTCATATCATCTCTAGATTGGATGTTCTTTGGATTCTCTTCACCATTTCATTTTAGTTCCTTATTTGTAAGAAGAGATCAATATTTGGGGGTCCAAGAGCCCTCCCTTGGAGGAAGAGGGGACCCAAAGTCTCCCTTTCTCTTTGGTGTTTTCTTTCCACTAATAAAATCCTTTCCATTGGTGGCATGAGTCTTGTTTATTTCTTGTTCTAATGTCCTTATGCACTCTATTTTAATTTCTTTTATCATTCTTAGTTTAATTCTTTTCTTATCTTTTATTCTTTATACTTCTAACTCTTTCCTCTACTGCTATCTTTCCTAGCTAACCCAACTGGGCTTGTAAGCACCCTTATTTTGCTCATTTAGGTGACAAAAGAGGTGCAATCGATTGGTGATTCCACTGGGGAAATGTATCAATTTCCTCCCCCGTTTGGGTTATTTTAGCTCTTCCTTTTGTTTCTTTAACTTGCAGGAACCATAAACGGCCCAAGCCGACCTACAGAAAGCCAAATTCAAAGATGAGTTGAGAGAATTTCATCTAGAATTTTCTTCACGGCCATGTACTAGGCATGCGAGGGTTTTTTGACCCACTTGTGCATGTTTAGTGCACATGTGTCAAACCCAATATATTGCTCAGTGCCTTCTGTGAACCTTCACCCATCAATCGTTGTTAATTCGTGCATTGACACCCAATGCGCCTACGTCTATTCTGCGACCCACGCACCTGTCCAGAAAATAAAATATTGTAAGGTTGTTTGTGATCTGTTCAAGGCCCATAGCCTTCTTAAAATTGATTCCTTGTAGATTGTAACATGTACCACACTTAGATACCCTATCCATATGAAGGGATTAGTCAAAACATAGTCACTTAGGGGGGTAAAGTCATTATTTTTCCTCTTTTTCTTTCATGTTTCCACATGGATGGTTTGCTTTGATTAAGGTTTAATATGGAATCATTCTACATCACATATAAAACTTTAATTGGGACCAAAAATTGGATCTCAATCATTGAGTATGCTCTTCTCTCGCACCCCAAAGTGATCTTGAGAATCAGAAAGAGATTGAGGAAAAATTTCATCTCCCTTAAAAAGACAAAATTTTTAGGAGAGGACAACAGCCCCCTCGGGACTCCTCTTAGTTTATTTTTCAAAAACATCTTAAGATTGTAACGAGCCCATACATTCCCACATGCTACAAAGATATGATAGTGATTGAAGTTTACTTTCTTAGATTAAATCACTAGGGAAGTTTAAAGGTTTTGTAAAGGGCCCATACATGCCCACATATGAACAATATAGAATAGTTTCAAAGATTTCTTAGATTAAATCACATTAGGGAGTTAAAGGAATAGTAAGGAGCCACATGTCCACATGCTAGTTTCCTAGGGACTTTTAAATTTCGCAAGGTTGTACCAATGAAATTTAGTTAATTAGGTAATCAAGACTTGTAAGGACCAAGCGAAGTCCACATGCAACAAGGTGACAAGTAATTTATTAAAAAATATTGGCACACTTTCACTTGTTCACACACAAAAGTCACTACTCACTCGCATAGTTTTCATCTCGAAACATGGAGGTTTAAGTAAATTTCC
Source organism: Picea mariana (assembly GCA_032191745.1). NCBI lineage: Eukaryota > Viridiplantae > Streptophyta > Pinopsida > Pinales > Pinaceae > Picea > Picea mariana. Next base: position 37,344 of record JASDQU010587861.1, on the reverse strand, counting down.
TCCAAATGGATTCTGAAACACCCCACCCTTTTCTTGATGAAACTATCCACTCCCCCTTAAATTCAATGAGATTGGCTCACACCCCCAATCTCTCAAACAACCACATCTAAATTTTTCTAAAAAATCACTAAGTTTTCCTTCACAGAATGTGCCAAAAGAAATTTTTTAGTCTAGGTAGGATTTCGGGGATAGGAATCCAAATAACTCCCCATTATCTGGTTCTCACATATTCAAACAATAGAAGTTGTCAAATAGAGAACTTTAAATCCTCCAAGTCAAGTGTTCCTAACACCATAAGGTAGGGAGATACCCATGAAGGGTCAAAGGCCAAGGTCTGGTTGTTATGTATGTCCCCCCTTGAGGCACGCACCTCTTGGATGGGATCCAGCCCGTGACCCATTTCTTAGGCTGAAAATCTAAATGTCGCACTTTGACCGAGGTACCTAGTAACAAAGTTTTAGGACATCTACCCAAATGGCAATTGTGGGCTAAATTGCACCTTGATTGGATTTTTTGTGGCTATTGGGAAATATGGCCATCTCTTTCGGGATATGCACCCTCTACCCCTCATTATAAATGATTACTTCATCCTTCACTAGTTCCTCTTCTGGTGGCTTCAGACCCCACTGTTGAGTTCTATTGGAAGGTCTAGTGCTATTTGAGAGGAAGGTCGTTATGTATTTTAGGACACAAGCATTTTTTTTCTTTGTTCTCCCACATGGTAAAAATCCACCTACCCACATGTATGTTTCTTTATCAATTGATTTATGTATGTTTTTCTTGTAATTACATATGATTGTGAGATATATTGTGAAGGTCCAAGTTATACTAAGTCTCTTTTTCATTAATTGCTCTTATCACCATTTGCACACATCCACTTTGCTAGTCAGACATCATAGGGGACCCAAAGAATCCTCATTGTTCCAGACGCTTTCTAAATCTCCCTCCCATTCTAGGGGGAGTTCCTAGTCTTGCCAACTCATCGGCCATACTTTCCCACACCCCTGTGAGTGCTACTATCTTGGGATCAACTTTGCTTGGGTCCACTTCCTAAGGTCAAACATCCCCACACTCTCCTTTACACGGAAGCGGGGGGCCAACTCCTATATTGCACTACCCCACATGGCCTGCAATGCCTACCAAATTGCCTTCAGACAACCCCATGTTTGAAGGAAAAGTGGGAAACGATCCCACCAATCATATCATGAACTTTCACTTATGGTGCTCTTAAAACAACATCAAGGACGATTCTGTCTGATTGAGGTTATTTCAACATACACTCACTGTCCCATCAACTAAGTGGTATGTAGAAGAAAAATCTGGGTCCCATGTGACCTTTGAATCCTTGGCTAGAGCATTCTTGACCTTCTTTCAACTATCAATTCATCATGACAATGGCCTCGAACTACTCTCAAAATTTAAACAAAACTCTACCATGCACATAGATGACCACATTCACGAGTGGCATTGATGACGTAGTCACTGCAAAGATGATGCTACTCCACAATAATGTCTCAATTGGTTCCTCAAATCACTTGTTTCCCTCCTTGCCAAAGACATAGCCTCCACCTTCCCCCAGTCTGAAGAAGAAGCCATTATCAAGGCCCAACAGTTCAAACTCATTTACTCATAGTCAAGGTACTTGTATATAGTCCTACCTGATGCCCTGAGACCCATGCCATTCAGCTAGGACAAACCTGGGATGTCTCACTCAGTGAATGGATTGATTGGTACCACTACACACCACAATTCACATCCCTAATAACCATCGATGTATGGCATGCATCAACATCCACCAGCATATGGTGGACCCCCTTATTATAATCCTCCCTCTTATCCACAACCATACCCATTGACCTTTCCTCCACCCACCAGCGGACCACCGCCCACACCCACAATACACCCCGCGACCCAACCTAGTTCTGGTACCCCCTCTACCTATGCTTACACCCTAAACATTAGTGAAATATTCACACCTTCCTATACATCCTACAGATCATTACCACAAAATAATTCATACTATCCATTCCCTACCACCCCCCCGTCCATTCCTTCCCCACACGGACAACCACATGTTGGGGTTAATTTTGTTCAACCCTCTCCCGTTCAGTAGTATCAAAATTTTGAACAGATGAATATGACTAACCCATCCCATCAGTCGAACAATGCCAGAAAGAAAGGAAAAAATTGAAACAATAATAATCCCAGACCAAGAGGAAACCAAAACCAACCCCAGCCGAACCAACCTGCTGGGGGAAACCAAAACCATGGGAACCAAAACCCCCAAGGGGGAAATAACAACAAATGCAAAGGGAAGAACAACAAAAATATTGGGAAAAACTTCCCTTATGCCCTTTTCAGTGAGTATGGCCATTATACTCACCATTTCCCCCATAGCGGACTTTAAACATATGAAAGAATCTGGAAATGGACCACCTTCCTCCGTACTGCTTGCCCCCCAACATGCCCCACAACAATATGTGAAACACCCACCCTTAGCTGTGTTGAAAAACCCCATACCACATCAAGGGGTGATGAACACCCAACAAGAGATTCAACCTACCCCACCATAGGTAGGACCTTATCAGAACTTGGGCACTTCTACAGATCGAACTATCATCCTCACTAGTGAGGAAGAAGTCCTTCTACAAATGCATAGTCGTCAATACAGTGCACCCTCTGACCCTAATCCCACTACCTCGGAGGCCACCCTAGTCACGACTTGCCCACCTTTGATGATCCCATTCCCTAATACTGAAACACCTCTTCGCATCCCTCACATCCCATTGCGTAGGAATGTCCACAACTCTCAAGCTAGGGCAGCCCACAATTATAGTCTGGTCGATGACTTGGCACAATCCCCCATTGCCATGTCAATCTTAGAAGTTATTCAAACCTGTCCTACTCAATGGAAGTCATTAATTTCCGCTCTGGGGGCAGTCGACCCTGCCGATACTCGATTCATCACATTTGATCTCGACAGTGGAGAACCCCATCTCCCTGCTCTTGTCACTTTTGAAATACCAGTTAAAATATGAAATATCACAGTCCACCACTGCATTATTGACGAAGGTGCATCCACATGCATCATGTCCAAAATCATCTGGCA
>JASDQU010587861.1:17494-33629 GCA_032191745.1 Picea mariana | reverse complement strand
GTCCCCCAAGCCATTACCCAAATCCCTTTATTTTACCCCCCACCAGGCGTGCAAGCTTTCTAGGTAGCCGCAATGCTCACCCTTCCTAATATCATGATAGAAATACTAGTCTAGTATCTACATCTTCCTGAGATGGTCCCTAAACCATCCCTCCCTCCCCAAATAGAAGGAATCCCAATGCAGATTCCCATAATTACCCCCACCATCCCACCCACACTCCCACTCACTAGAACCCCTGCTACAGCTGGGGGCATACGGAAAAAGAAAGAGCCCACCACTCCACTTGTCCCACGTGTCCAACCTCCTTGTGTGCTATGCAAGAAAGATGAACACCCCACCAACAAGTGCCCATATCTCCCTGATCTACGCAATCTCATTCAACTCCCTCAAACACCACCACCGCTCATCGCTTCCTCCAGTACTGCCTCTATCTCCTGGAACACAAGTAGCAAAGGATTGCAAACCAAATTCGCATGTGCCATCTGTTCAGAGTATGGCCATTATACACACCATTGTCTAGCGTTACCTCAATTACGGTAGACACTAACAGCCGTACACCAGATATTTTAGTAAGAACCCACCCCAACACATGTCACTGACATACATTATGTCATGACCTCAGTCAATGAATGTATAATATGTCCCTTCTCTCTATGTGAATCACTTGATCATCATAGGTCCACAATATCCCATTAGGTATATCATCAACACTGGCATGTAGTCATTCCCTCTGAACCTCAAATTGCATCTCCCAGTGACACCAACCGATATTTGCCTCTAGGATCCCCACGTTCAGCTCTATTGTACTGTCACTTCCACTACATTTCAGTATTATCACCTAGTAGCACACTCCCCCACATGAGTTGTCCCATTCATAGTCCCCCTTGGCACTTTGACACTCATGTTGTTTTCCACTTTTAGAGATGGGAGTCCTGATAGTCTTACGCATCATCAAGAACTAGCCACATACTCCTTCTCCTCATTATGCTAGCCTACCCAAAGGTCTCCCAGGTTACTTCATCATGGTTCTATTTTAGCTACATCCCTGTAGTCGCATTCACCATCCATTTTCATTGACCATCAGTTTTCCCATCTATAGATTGTCCTACATACATTTCCCTCGATACAGAAACCCACCTATGGGGTCCTCACCCTCCACTTGCTTCCCAAACAACTTGCACCATCATAGGCCATGTTGTATTACATTGGGGCACCTGTTTCTGTATCTACACAGTTATCCCACCTTATTTTTTATTCTTTTAATAATTTTACAAACCCTTTTTCCACATTTTCATAGCTTTCTGTTGTCTCCTTTAGTGACTTTTCTTTTCCCAAAAAATCAACCCTTGTCACCCTTAGTTGGGGAATTTTTTCACTTCCTGACATCAATGAAATTATCCATAAAACTTAATTATCTTATAGCCCATACACCTTTTTGATCTCTGTGTTTATCCATTTTGTTGCACCTCTGGCACAACTACCCCTCGTCTAGTCGTCCCCTTGACACTAGATTCAGGTTTACGGTTGTTGCCACTTTGCATATCTCGCCAACCAAAGGAAGTCTTGAGTCTCACCACATCTTAACTTCTCCATGTACCTCATCAGTTCCCAATCTCATTCAATGGATTTTTGAAATCCCTTTTCTTCTTGGAGTCATGTCTCCCTTTCTGTCGACATCAACACGGTTTTTAGAAGGGAAAAAGTATCTTGACTCTCATTACCTTTACAATGAGGAGTCTCGGATGGCACAAGGAAAACCACCATTGTTCTCTGTTGTCATTGACCCCCATAACATTCAACTTCAACACTATCTCATGTTACGGTGGGTCTTACTTTGTGACTATTGCATTTGTTTTATCTTAGCCGAAGACCTCTGAAATTTGATAGACTATCAATGTCTACACATTATCAACACTTCTCATAGGTGTCCTTACCTTTTTCAGAGTTTGTTCACCATCGAAATTGTCCTCTGTTATTATCAAACCACTCCAGAGGGCGTTGCAGTGATATACATCCACACACAACTTCAATTTTTGTATTACATATTTTTTAGTTACATGACACGAGCATGGGGCATGCCCGCCTTGTTTGTACACAGTTTTATTTTTTTCCACACCCTGGGAAAGGCTTGGGTCCTACAGGTTCCCCTCTCCTTCTAATGGGTCTCTCTTGACACTCCCACAATGCTCTTTCTTACATAGGTACTGTCAGTAAAAGAAACATTGATGTATTTCGGCTATACGTATGCTCCTAACCTCACACATCAGGGGGCATCTATTATTACTGGAATTTTGTCCACAAATGGTTACAAGAATCCAACATCTTCAAAACACTCATTAGTTCACTCATGGACCAAAAATGCATCTCCAAAAGGTCCAAAACTATACAACCAACAATAAAATCAGCATGTGCTAAAAACACACAAGGTGCATGCGCACATGCGACAGTTAGATAACGTCGGAAAAGCGCACATGCACCCAATGCATGACTGTGGACGTAAAAATCCATGCACTCCTCAAAATGATGCATTTATGATATTGGTCCACCTTCCACCCACTTCTGGTTCAACTTCCAAGTCGATTTAACATCCAAATCTCGGCTTAATCCGACTGGGGGGTTGGTCAAAGACCTAAAGGTGCCCTAAAGGGCCCCTTATTCACACTAAGAATTGGTTGCATAATACCTCAAAGCTATGCTATAAAATAAATCCATGGGTGCACTATATTTTCAAGGAATTCATTGGTATTGTTATGCTGCCAATATTCTCTTGGAGGATCCTCTGTCCTTATCAAGAGCATGCTAGCACCATTTCATTTATCCATTCATATCACCTCTAGTTGGATGTGCTTTGGATTCTCTTCACCATTTCATTTTAGTTCCTTACTTGTAAGAAGAGCTCAATATTTGGGGGTCCAAGTCCCTTGGAGGAAGAGAAGACCCAAAGTCTCCCTTTCTCTTTGGTGTTTTCTTTCCACTAATACAATCTTTTCCATTGGTGGCATGAGCATTGTTTATTTCTTGTTCTAATGTCCTTATGCACTCTAGTTTAATTCCTTTTATATTTCTTAGTTTAATTCTTTGCTTATATTCTATGATTTATACTTCTAACTCTTTCCTCTACTGTTGTCTTTCATAAATGACCCAACTGGGCTTGTAAGCACCCTTATTTTTCTCATTTAGGTGACAAAAGAGGCGCAACAACATCCATCCATCTCACATGGAATGGGAAAGACTCACATGGTCTTGCAGACCCATATATAGGTAGCATCACCATAGCCACATAGGCTATCTCATGATCAAACAGATCATCTAACAAGCAGCATGGCCAAACAAGAAATCTCATGATCAAATAGATCATGTAACAAATATCACCATCATATCCACATAGGCTCTGTCATAGTCACACATTCATACTATCTGATGGTCATGTCATAGTCATGCATCTTGGGTATCATCATCTTTCTGGGATTTATGTCATCACATGGCTTTAGCTAGTTCATATATAAATAGGAAACTCACCAACTCACATATAATATGGAATCTAGTTCATAAATAACTAGTAACTCATCATCTCACACATAATCTAACATCTATTTCATAAAGAACTAGTAACTCACCAACTCACACAAAATCTGGCATCTAGTTCATAAAGAACTAGTAACTCGTCAGCTCATACAGAATCTGACATCTAGTTCATAAAGAACTAGTAACCTCTGGTTGGCACACTAGGAAAATAGTCCACAGTGACCAGGAATCTAATCACAAGGATTAGTCAATGTGGTGTGCACACTCTACCCATATATCCCAAGGATATGAAACACCTCCAACCACACAGGTTTGACCACCAGCTTAAAAAGATGGGTCACTCACCAGCCCCGAAGGCTTGATATCTAATGACCTTGTGCAAGATCATTTTGACTAGTACCACAATTAGTAATGTGTGTACCATACTATTTCATTGGAGTAGAAATATCTCACCGTACCAGACTATTTCGCTAGAGTAGCAATACCTCAGCGTACCATACTATTTCACCTGAGTAGCTATGCATACAAGACTATTTCATTGGATTAGCAATATCTCAGCGTACCAGACTATTTCAATGGAGTAGTTGTGCATACCAGACTATTTCACTGGAGTAGAAATATACCATGTTGTTATGTGGAGTCGCATATGTAACTCATCACTCCCTCTTACTAGGGAAGTCCTTCTACACCAAAATTTACTCTCGATAGAGGCTTGGACAACACATCTGCTATATGCTCATCTATGGTGACATATTGGAGCTTCATTGCACCCTTATGCACCATATCTATGATATAATGGTACCTGATATCGATATGCTTGGGCTTGTCATGAAACATCAGGTTCTCTAACAACTTCACACAACTCTGGTTGTCACATGAGATACAAGTCGCCTCTAACTCGAGATCAAACAATCCTGCAAGCAACTTCTAAAGCCACATTGACTCACTACTAGCTGAACACACTGCTATATACTCTTCCTTGACTGTACTAAGTGCCACACTCATCTTCTTCCTACTAAACCATGAGATCATAGCTGATCCAAAACTGAAGCAACATCGAGATGTACTCTTCCGATCTGTGACACTATCGGACCAATATGAATCAGTATAGACTTGTAGGCTTATCTCATGATATAAATCATTTATGAGTCCATAGTCAATTGTACCCTTCAGGTACCTCATCACATGTTTTTTTGCAATCAATTGAACACTTTTTGGCACAACTGTATACTGACTCAATGTTTTCACCGTAAAACATATATTTGGCCTTGTATTCATTAAATACATAAACAAACCAATCATTTGTCTATACATGGTGGCATCCACTGTCTCTGAAGATGTATCACACAATAAATCTAGATTTGTCACCATCGGTGTAGGCATGAATTTACAGTCCATCATTCTAAATCTCTATAGAATCTCCTCCGCTTTCTACCACACTCTAGACCCAAGAAATAATGAATCATACTTAGGTATTTCATCTCAAACTCTAATGCAAGATTTATCTTGTACTCAGTGATGAGCTTCTCGCTCCCTATTAGAAATAGGTCATCCACATATAATATTAATATCATTGTTCCACCATCCACAACATTGTAATAAAGGTTGGAATCTTCTTTACTCTTGTTAAATCCACGCTCATTGGGAAACTATCTGATTTGGAATATCATACCCTGTGTGCCTACTTAGGCCCTAACGAAGCTTTCTTCAATATGTAGACATGCGACTCCTTCTCATGTATATATGTGCACTTCTTATGACTACTGGAGCAAGTATCTCATCATAATATTCTCCCTCTTGTTGGGAAACTCTTTTGCCCCCAAATCAAGCTTTGTACATCTCTATATTTTTACTTGAAACATTCTTGATCTTGTATATCAACTTGGAAGTCACCATTGACTTCCCTTCCGGTCTCAGAACCAAGGAAAAGATCCATATCCTTGTCCTTCTGAATGACTTCCTCCTCTATCATTGTAGTAAAGTCTACTGAAGCAAGGGGATCCTCCCAAGAGATCTCACAACTCCTAGAAGTATTTGAAGCTAATATATATCCTCCTCAACTCATGGAACATGTATGTCAGTCCTGAAATATGTCTCTCTCTCCCATTAGAATATGAGGAGGAATACTTTTTGAATGAAATTATCTAAGCCACTGACTCTCTTTGAGATTAAGCTCACTCTGATTCTCCATGCTCCCTCTGAATCTTGACTCCCTCTAAATCTATATAATATTTGGAGCCATATTATCCCTTAGTATGTGATGATCTCCTCTGAAGTCTCCTATGAGTGGTCTTGAGGAGGCTTCTCATCCCTATTGGATCATGAGGGATGACTCCCTCTAAACTCTAGCTCCTTCTGAGTTGGTACTTGGTGGGGCCGTCTGCTTCACCACTGGTGTAGCCATCTACTCCTCATGATATGTCTCATCAATTTTATATATATTTGCATCCTACAAAGTCTCACAAGACCATGCTGGTCTCTTCTTGGTTACTGCAATGATTCTGGGTAGGCCCTTCTTTCTCTATTAACTCTGCATTGTTCGGTCATCTTTGGAGCCTTATGTTCCTTACAATCAATCTCCACATGAGACACTTTTTATCTCCCAAAATTACCGTTCTTTCTAAAAGGTTTTAACTTCATCCTCTTTTTCTTTTGTACATGGATGTATACGGTCGTGTATACAACTTCTTATCTGGATAGTCTACTCCATGTCTCAACCTAGAGACCATATAATATGTTTCCTTATGAAACTGTTACTATATCTTCCCTCATATTTATCACCTGTGACCTTCCCAAAAGAAGACCAACAACAAGGGGAAATAGTAGACAAGAGTAATACTCTTATAATCATAATAAAAAAAAAAAACAAGAACAATCATCACAATAGCTCCTTCTCAAAGATATCACTTATGACTTGTCTGGAACAAGATACAAAAAAAAATACAATAATAAGAAATAGGAACAACACTCTTCTAGTGTTGTGACTAATCATTCCTCCATGGTAGCCTGCATAGAAAAAGAAAACAAGAACAACAAAATCTCCATAGTAACCTACCCGAGACAAGAGCAATGAGGGAAAAATTAATTCCAATATATTAGCATTTTCATAAGAACATATCTATGTTAACAAGAATAAAAGACAATTTCATGGTAATCAACATATCATTACCTACATGGAAGCACAACAAGAAGTATCTCCTAGAGGAAATGTTAGTGCATCTTGCAAACAAGTACAATAAGAATTTATATCAATATTATTCACATGCTACCAAGTCTTCATTGTATCTAGCAGTAATAGAACCTTTCAAGGATGGTTGTCACAACTTGTAATGTAGCAATTACCAAACTTGATATGTGAAAATTGGAAACTTATCAATTTAATCAATCAAACCTGGAACCTGGAGTCTTATCTTCAAGAATGAGTATTGTTGCTTTTCTTCTGAGTCTTCTTCACTCAAGATGACAAGTATTCTATCGAACATGTGCCCTGTACTAAGATAATATGATTTCTTGAAAGAAATGTGAGTTAGGAAATGTAATGTAAGTAAACTCGAAAATATGAACCTTAATCAATCTAATACCTTGACTAGAGTTATCTTACAAATTTAACTTTGACCAAATGTTAGTATGATAAGCATAACTTCAATAGATCAAAATACAACTAGATGTTCATAAGATCACAATAATGTCATGAAAACTAGAGGCATATCAAAACAATCAAACCTGGGGTGCATTGTTCCTCTGAATGTGCTGGATTCGAGATCCCTATGGATCTTCGATTGTTGATAAGACAAAAGATACCTTCTCCTGCAAACACCCTCAATATAGTGATATAGTTTAAACATATACAAGTACATACCTTCAGCAAAAATGGAAGGCAGTGGAACCATTCAAAAACAATGGCAAGCAACGACAAATCCAAAATATTCAAAGTGCTCCAACTTGCAATTTGAAGATAACTGGAGATGCGTTACAATGGGGCACACTAGGAAAACTAAAATTTAGTCCCAAAACTTCAAAGAAATGTTCACTGCAACTTGTACTCCAACTGGTGCTGCAATTGGTGCCACAACTAACACTGCAACTGGCACAAAGAAACTAGTGCAAAGCAACTACAACTGGCACTGTAGACCTATGGTTTTATGAGGAAACCCTAATTTTTAATTTCATAATTTTGGAGAACTACTCCAAGGGAAATATGTGCCCTACTTAGGTGACCTTTGGGGTGGGTTCAATAAGTGCTCAATGAGCTTGAAAATGGGGGAAATTGAGGATCTTCCTTCTAATGGTTAGACTATTACGAAGGAAACCAACTCTAATACCATGTTAAAATTTTGGTATTTTTGTTTAACCATAGACAATGTCACATCATTGTCACCCAACCGTAGGCATTCACTATTCCACCCCCGAGCACACTAACCTTTTCTTAGATAGAATTATTCCAACAAGTCCACACTAGAACCAATAGATAAACCCTAACCAAAAATACCACTGCTACAGTAGAAACACAATACCAAGTGAACGTACCTATACTAATAAAAGTGCACCTTTACCAAGAAAATCACACAAGATAAATACCAGAAAGACTGAGAATACTCCATGACAACTTCTATACTACTCTCTCTAGACTTGTACCTCCTTCTGCTGTAGTTGAAACTCCTTAGTCTTGTGCACTAGCTATTGTTGTTGCACCTCCTCAAAATTGTGAATTGTTTTCTAAGTGTGAGTGAGTGTACAATTGAGGAGCACCCAACCTATATTTATACTATTCTACCAAGGTGTCCTTTCATGTGGGGTCGACCTCACTTTCTGGAGCCTTTTAATACTTTATTATTATTCTCTTTCAACCGACTTCTCTTCTAGGGTTTTCACACATCTTTTTAATGGTTCTCTTACTTCCAGAATATTCTATTCTAAGTACAAAGGTTACAATTGGAGGTTAATACCTCCCGTAGCTAACAAAAATCAACAAAAGCAACCTCAACCAAAGGAGGAAGGTCTTTATGAATTAACAAATGCTACAAGATAGAGGATATAGAGGCATTTTTTCCATGAGGCCTTTGAGGTCAAACTTATTGGTTGAAAATGCACAAGAATGGTGATTAAATGTGATTCTATGATACATCCATATTTTTTCACAATATTATTAAAATTTATAGTGTATTATCCAATCTTGATATAAATTAATGCATGTTGTTGATTATTTTAGATGGGGATTGGAGCAAATGTAGAACCCGAGAATTCAATTAGCAAAAGAAAAAGATATGTATGTGGACGTGGACCTTAAATTGTTAAATCATGTAGAGACAGTTGGTGGAAGAGGATAGGAAAATGGATCCTATAGATACAACAAATGATTGCACTGAACAAGAGGTTGGTCAGGACTATAATACATGGGATGTATACTTTGAGAAAATTGTTGTTTGTGGGTGCTTTGTATGCCATGGAAATAAACAATTCAAACAAGTGATTGTACAAAGACATTACATAGATGATGAGCTTCCAATGGGTAGTATGCCTCTTACAATCGATTCAAATCCAATAGGAATTGTGGTAAGGAATTTTCCAATTTGATATAAATAATATGTATACTTCTTTTAAACATTGTTTTATATTATTTAAATATATATATTTTTTCTATGGATACTTCCAGGATAAATTTCTTGGTTTAAAGTTTCTTGGAGGATCGACTTCTATACTAGAGTGAGATGATGATTTATCGAATGATACATCTAGAAAAAATATGTGCACATATACCAGCTCCGAAGATGAGGATTTGATGAGTAACAGAACAAGAATGCTTTAAAGATGCATAATTTTCTTAAATACAAGGGGAAGGTGGACTACATAACCTATGAGAATGAATGTGATGGATATGATGACTTGCCCCTGAGTTTGAGATCAATTTACAAAGAGACATTTGATTGTTGACTATATTGTGCTTGGCCTAATGATCAACAACTACCTAGATTGTATGAGGTGTTTCAATTTTGGGGATACATCTACATGATACGAACCTCCAATATTCATGGAGAAAATCTAGGCCTCTTTATTATCCAAAATGTCCATGTGGGATCTAAACATAGAAACAATTCACATCAAACTACTAGGATATTAATGTTGTATTATGGTCCGTCATATTACAATGGTGAATGGAGAAGGCTAGCAGAATATAATCCTAGCATCTCAGCATATGGTATAAATTCAAATATGTATACACATCGTATGCAATTGGAAAGTGGAAAAGAATCAAATAGAGGTCATCTTATGTATATACATGGATGTGCACACAAACACAAAAATATTGTAGGTTTTATAAATAATAGTAAGAGAAGGGACCCTACTGTAAAACCAGATTGTCAATTTATTGAAGTTATAAATGATAAATATGGAGATATGGAAATAGAGGTTGATATATTGATAATGGTTGAGGATATTATGGACCTTACCATTGGGTATGAGTTATTGATTAATTACCCCTTCTTAAAACGCACTCCTGCATGAAAGAAAAGGGAAGAATAAGGTATCTCTAAGGATGTTCTTTGGGGCAGAAAACCAAAAGATAATTAATGTGTGGATTGACATTTTATAAACTATGTTGTCAAAATTGTGTTTTATTTTAAATTATTGTAGAAAAAAAGTAGTCTATAAAATAATGTTTCATTATTCAATTGATGCATATATGGTCATGCATTCTATATTTGTATTGGTTAATACATATTTGATTATATTTCTTTGAAATTGATACAATTATGATTTATCCAACTGTTTCCAAACACTAAATAATGCTTGTGTTTATTGATAGGTAGAAGATATTGATAATACACCTACTAATACCCAAGATCAAACTAGGTTATTAATATTTGTATGGGATGATCCAAACCATCCTTTAAACCATACTAGGGTGAAAAGAGAAACATTGAAGAGAATACTAGCAACTGATAAACTTGAAGAGCTTATGAGATTAATATACATTGATGACATGCGACATAGATTTAATGATGATGATGATAGTGAAAGTGTAGTGCATGAAGAAGGATTGAATGAAATTCTTACATGTTTCTTTGGAGATGAAAACAATGATGAAGATAATGATCATATGGTTGACAATAATGATGATAGTAGGGGTAATTACCACCAATGTAATCTTGATGATAACAACTTGAAATACTCAATCAAGCAAGATGCAAAGACACCCGTGTTCAGATTAGGTGCAAATAGAACATCAAAAATTTCATGCACATTGATATTATTAGAAATCAAGTCACTATTTTGTTGGTCAAACAAATGATTCACTACCCTATTGAAGTGATTTGAAATGTATTTCTTACTCTGCATTGTTAATTGGTGTATGCAATTTGTAAACATTCATCAACTTTGTTTACATTTATTTAAGGGGATTTTAAAACCATATATTGTATATAAAAATTGCTAGTATAGATTGACATATCAAACATGTTCATCATAAGTCAAACATTCAATTGATTTAATCTCTGACAATATTACAGGGCACTAAAAACTAAAATATTCCCTAAAGAGAATGTGTTTCCATCAACTTGCGGAGAAGCATGTCGGTTGTTGGTTGAGTTGGGGATTGAATATAAGAAAATCCATTCATGTAAAATGATTTCATTTTATACAGAGATGAATATCAAAACAATGTAGAATTCCCCACATGCAAAGAGAAGAGATATCATACAGATGTACAACATCCTACAATTCCAAAAAAGATTTTACGTCACATGCCATTTATACCTAGACTTCAACGAAAGTTTCGTTGAAAGTCACTTGCACAATTGATGGAATGGTATGCAAAGAACATGAGTAAATATGGATTCATGTGAATTTCGTCCGACTCCAAAGCAATGAAACACATAGAGGAAAAATGGCCAAGTAAATTCAAAGATGAACCACATAGTATTAGGTTTGGTCTTGCAATTGATGGAGTGTGACCATTCTCTTTTCTAAACTCAAATTATAGTGTTTGGCTAGTCAGATTGATAGTATACAATATTCCTTCATAGATGCATGTTAGAATGGAGCACCTTATGTTGAATCTCATTGTTCCAGGAAAACATCAAGTTAAAAATATGGATGTTTATATTGTGCCTTTTATTGATGAGATGCAACTACTATGGAAAGAAATAATAATGTATGACATATCACATCCTCCATCAAATGGGTCCTTCATGTTGTATGGTGTGCTATGTTGGACTAATCATGATTTCGCAGGACTTGGTGTCTGTTCTGGTAAGATAAAATATTTACATATTAACACTCATAATTTATTTTCATCACAACTTGCATACTTAGATTTATACTATTATTTTGATTCTATTAACATTACTTATTGAATTTAAGGGCTTCAAACAAAGGGGATATTTGCATGTCCAATATGTGTAGATTAATTTCAAGGGTGGTATTCTAAAGATTTACATAAATTTATTTATGCAAACAACAAGGTTTTTCTACCACTAGATCGCAAGTTTAGAAATATTCTGAAGAATCAATTTGATGGAAAAGTTGAAAATAGAGGCCGTCCCATGATTATGGGTCTAGGTGATTGGCTTAAGAAGTATGAAGATGCTGAACTAAAAGCTTGGGAGGATTTTTTTGACCGGGCTGATTCAATTGAAGAACCTGAACAAGTTGTAGTTAATATGCCAAAAATAATGAAAAGGAAGTACATATTTTGTGAGCTCCCTTACTAGAAGTATCTATTAATATCCCACCTATTAGATCCTATGCACATATTAAAAAATGTCCCAGATTCTATATTTCAACATATGTCAAGCAAAGAGAAGGACACCTTCTCTTTGAGGAGAGATATTTCTCTTTCGTGTACCAAAATTGATAGAAGACCTTTGTGAAACAAAGAAAATAACTAATGACCTTTGATAAATGTGTTTGATAGCATATCATGCTATTGGAAATTAGGGGGGATTCATGTTTTACCATTGACTTAAGGAATGCCATAAGTCGATTGTCAACATTTACAAGGTATGTGGTATGAAATGTTCATGTGTGAGAGACATAGAGATATTATGTTCCATTTTAATTTTTCACTAAAGGTTCATACTAATTTACTATTCGTAAATTAGTTGGGTGACCTCCAAGTAGATCCACGAATGTGAAGTACCAAAATGGAAGAAGGAAATTAAAGAAATTGTATGTGTATTTGAGAAGGAGCTCCATACAAATTGCATGGACCTACAAGTCCATTTACTTATACACCTAGTCGATGACATTGAACTGGTGGGTGTCGTATCAATGAGTTGGATGTTTTTCTTTGAGAGGTATATGAAAACTCTAAAAAGATATGTCCAACAAAAGGCACATCTAGAGGGTTGTATGGTTGAAGGGTATGTATTGAATGAAGCATTTTTCTTCCTATGTGAATTCCTTGGTAAATATTTTGAAGAAGGGCCATGATTATAGTATGAATAATGAGCATCAGATATTATTGATGGAGAAAAAATAAAATATAATGTTGTTAAAGTGGAAATTAGTAAGTAAATTCATTATCATTGTGGTTGTTTTCTTGCAATCATTAATTTTCTCTCTAATTTATTTGTCAAATTAACAACATAACATTTGGAGTTTGAAATAAACATGTTGACATTGAACATGTGTAGATGAAAGTGATATTCTCGACAAGTTCATTATGTACCACATGGAATTTATGAACAAATGGATTGCTTTGTATGATAAAAAGAGAGAATAAGTGTTAGAATAAAGGATACATTTTAAGAGATCCAACCCAAGGAATACTCCACTTGCAACTGATCTACTTGGGGAATGAGGAAAATATTTCACACTAGAATGGGTTACTAAACAAATTCATAATCAAATAGATGGTGCAGGTATATATTCAAACATAACAGAATATGAAATCAACATATGTATAGGATGTGAAAGAAAGGTATAGTTGGAATTTTACAAAATGTTGTTTCCTTATAGTTTTGATACTATTAACTATTTTAATATTCATCATTATATTTGTTTTCACTAAAATAAATGTAATTTCACATGTGAGGAAATATCGTGCAATGTGGGCATATGGATGACATTATCATGTAGAAAGTGTAGATGTAAAGACATAATCCTTTGATTGTGAAACCATGGTTGATTTCAATCAATCCAGTCAAGCAAGCTCAAAAGATAAGAATATTATTGAAGGGAATCTACAATATGTTGGGAAAATCCAATAAATTATTGAGTTGGATTACCGATCTTTTAAATGTTGTATTTTTAACTGTAGATGGCATGAAGCATTTGAGAGGACACAAAGACATGATACCTAGAGTGGATTGTTTTCTATAGATGCATTGAAGTTCATATCGGAGGATAAGGAACTTTATGTTCTACCAATTCATTGTGATAAGGTATTTCTTTAACTCAAATAAGAAGCGGTAGTGATTATTAATCTATTAATTCATAGTTTATTGTGATTATATATATGTGTTTATTAATCCATAAAATGTTTATAACATATGTCTAATATATGTGTGCCATTCATGTGCAGGTATTTTTCTATGAAGATATTTTGGACCCAAAATGGATATTTGTTATACATTATGATACAAGATTAAGGCATGTATTTGACGATGCATTAGTGGATATTAAGAAAAAAAATGATGGCCAACAAAATGAGAGAGAGGGATTAGAGAACATCAAATAAATTAATATCCATGATGATGTTTAAGATGGTTATGTTTAGGCACAAGACGACAACAATCCAGAATTAGATGATGTTATGGAGGACAACAATATGGATGGTATAAAAAATGATGATTCAAATAGATATAGTAACAATATACATGCTCTACAGTCAAATTTCAATGACGATGAAGATGATGCAAGTCAATATGAGGATAATGATAATATTAAATTCTTGAAAGAACATGTGAACATTGACAATGATACACTAGATCACATTGTTGCAGAAAATAATGTCAATGACCAAGACTTCTTTGGCGCAGACCCCCTCTTCCCTCCAAAGGGATGCTCTACCTCCCGGTCTAGGATCGTTTGAAATACTAAGTTATAGAGACTCCTTAGGTCCCTCTTTGGAAACTGATAATTCTATCATAGGTTCTTCCTTTCCTAGCACAGGTTGTGTGTTACCCGCAAACCCTCTCCTTAACACTTTTCAAATATTATGCCAATAGGCGCTAGTTCTCTATTCTAGGCTCCCTCCTTGATATGACCATGGAATATGACTGTGTGCTAGCTCCCTTCATGACTCCATGCTTTGGAAATTTCATGAGCCACTTACTTCCCTTTTCCCGATTTTCTGAATCCACAAATTCTCTAGGACCAGATCTATGGTCCATGCTTTTCCTCACGCTCGACGGTTGAGATCAAATCACAAGTTTTAACTTCATGAGTCCTCTAGTCTCTCAACTCCTTTCTTCCAGTCTGACAAATCATCGAAGTGTTGATCTTTCGCCACATATCCTATCTCAATGGATGACTAGGAATGATTCGACTCCTAGCTCTTCGGGTATCCTCTCCTTGACTTTCCTCTAAAGGATTCTTCCTCTGAAATTCATGGATCTCTGCCACACATCCTACTGGATCCAATGGTCTAGAATCACCACGCACTTTATCCTTAGTGAATTTTGAACTTCTCCCCTTGCAATTCTTCCGAAGTCTGAATCCTCTAACTCTTAGATCTGCTTCCACCTGTCTACCTGGGAAATGGATGATTTCTCATTCTTCGAGACTTCAGAAAGTCCTCAACCCCTTTTCACACTTAGTTCACTTCTCCCTTTCTAGACTTAGGTTGTTCTAAAACTCTTTCTGCACTCCTTGTAGAGTTCTACGCAGACTCTTTTGCGACTTTTCTCACCTTGAAAACCTCCAAGGTTCCCAGTTCATCTGTGTCATTCAGTGGAATTCATCTTTCCCTCCTGGAAAATTGATGCCTTCCTCCTGAGCTTTGTAAGATGAACTTACAATATCTTTGGCACATGCCTTGCACTCAGCTTAGTTTTTTGATGACTTATCCCTTAGCCTTATGGAAGGTTTTAAGGCATCTCCTTTCCTTTGTCGATGCACTCTTGCAAAGCCTTCCTTCCTCAGAATGTTCAGTAATTATGGGATTCTTTTAAGGATTCCAACACTTCCAAATGTGTCAGTAGCATGCCTCCTCACACCAACTCGATGCCCTCCTAAAAAATTACTTTAGGGTGTTCAGTAACTCTGCACTGTATCTTCCCTTATACAGTCTTTCTTTCCAAGGTATTTAACCACCTTGAAATTTCTTCCCAAGTTTGTGAATTATCCTGGTATGCCCTCCTGGCAGTTTCTCTTATGACTCCATTGAGTTCAGACACACACTCCTTGCATCAGTTCACATAGTTTCCTCACTTTGTCGTGCACTCCTTTCACTTAACCTAGAGAACCAAACCTAATCGAACATACTCACATATAGAAAATTATAATTCTATCCCTGCATACGATTTCTAACATTCATATACAATTCAAATGCATACAAATGACATTCGTAACAGAGCATCCATTACATAGAAATTGATAACAGGAAAAAATGTCATTTTCTATTAATGGTTGAATGTTCATTACAATAGTGGAGTCTGAGCTACAA
>JASDQU010587861.1:5670-16982 GCA_032191745.1 Picea mariana | reverse complement strand
ACCTACCCGAGACAAGAGCAACAAGGGAAAAAGTAATTCCAATATATTAGCATATTCATAAGAACATATCTATGTTAACAAGAATAAAAGACAATTTCATGGTAATCAACATATCATTACTTGCATGGAAGCACAACAAGAAGTATCTCCTAGAGGAAATGTTAGTGCATCTTGCAAACAAGTACAATAAGAATTTATATCAATAGTATTCACATGCTACCAAGTCTTCATTGTATCTAGCAGTAATAGAACCTTTCAAGGATGGCTGTCACAACTTGCAATGTAGCAATTACCAAACTTGATATGTGAAAATTGGAAACTTATCAAATTATTCAATCAAATCTGAAACCTGGAGTCTTATCTTCAAGAATGAGTGTTGTTTCTTTTCTTCTGAGTCTCCTTCACTCAAGATGACAAGTATTCTATCGACATGTGCCCTGTACTAAGATAATATGATTTCTTGAAAGAAATGCGAGTTAGGAAATGTAATGTAAGTAAACTCAAAAATATCAACCTTAATCAATCTAATACCTTGACTAGAGTTAGCTTATAAATTTAACTTTGACCAAATGTTAGTATGATAAGCATAACTTCAATAGATCAAAATACAACTAGATGTTCATAAGATCGTAATAATGCCATGAAAACTAGAGGCATATCAAAACAATCAAACTTGGGGTGCATTGTTCCTCTGAATGTGATGGATTCGAGATCCCTATGGATCTTCGATTGTTGATAGGACAAAAGATACCTTCTCCTGCAAACACCCTCAATATAGTGATATAGTTTAAACATATACAAGTACATACCTTTGGCAACAGCGGAAGGCAGTGGAAACATCCAGAAACAATGGCAAGCAACGACAAATCCAAAATATTCAAAGTTCTCCAACTTGCAATTTGAAGATAACTGGAGATACGTTAGGGCAGGGCACACTAGGAAAACTAAAAGTTAGTCCCAAAACTTCAAAGAAACATTCACTGCAACTGGTACTCCAACTAGTGCTACAATTGGTGCTACAACTAACACTACAACTACTGTAAAGTAACTGGAATGAAGCAACTGGCACAAAGAAACTAGCGCGAAGCAACTACAACTGGCACTGTAGACCTATGGTTTTATGAGGAAACCCTAATTTTTAATTTCAGAATTTTGGAGAACTACTCCAGGGGAAATATGTGCCCTACTTAGGTGACCTTTGGGGTGGGTTCAGTAAGTGCTCAATGAGCTTGAAAATGGGGGAAATTTAGGATCTTCCTTCCAACGGTTAGACTATTATGAAGGAAACCAACTCTGATACCATGTTAAAATTTTGGTATTTTCGTTTAACCATAGACAATGTCACATAATTGTCACCCAACCGTAGGCATTCACTATGCCACCCCCGAGCACACTAACCTTTTATTAGATAGAATTATTCCAACAAGTCCACACTAGAACCAATAGATAAACCCTAACCAAAAATACCATTGCTGCAGTAGAAACACAATACCAAGTGAACGTACCTATACTAATAGAAGTGTACCTTTACCAAGAGAATCACACAAGATAAATACCAGAAAGACTGAGAATACTCCATGACAACTGCTATACTACTCTCTCTAGACTTTTAGAAAAACAGGACCGCAGAGCAATAAAATAAAACAAATGCAAAAACAAAACACAGATTTATGTGGTTCACCCAGTGTGGGCTACATCCACCAGAGAAATTGCCAGGTCCTTGCTTTATTATTATCCAACAAATGAAGGGATACAACCTACAACAAAACCCGTTGTAACTTCATCTTCTTTCTCTCACAGTCTCCTCTCTCATAATACAATATTCTCTATCGACCATAGCCGCAATACATTTCCCTCATAAGAGGGGGTTGCCTTCTAGGGAAAAAAACCCTAACATAATATCTACCGTTAGATCTGTGACCTTATATGAACAGTCCAGATTTACAATGAAATTACAATATACTTTTACAAGGCAATTTTTGCTTCGGGGGCTTCGCCCCCGAACCCGTGCTGGGGGCCCGCTTGCCCCTAGACCCCCCAGCCGGGGGGATATCCCCCCCGGACCANCAGAGGGGGTACCCCCCCTCTGCACTCCCCCGCGTGGAAGAGTGTACATACTTATGGGCTGTAAATACTTCATGGGGTATAAACATGACTGAAAGCAAAGACCTTCAGGAAGATAATCAGGCTCCACAACCAACATTGCACCTCCTTCTGCTGTAGTTGCAACTCCTTAGTCTTGCGCACTAGCTATTGTTGTTGCACCTCCTCAAAATTTTGAACTATTTTCTGAGTGTGAGTGAGTGTGCAATTGAGGAGCACCCAACCTATATTTATACTATTCTACCAAGGTGTCCTTTCATGTGGGGCCAACCTCACTTTCTGGAGCCTTTTAATACTTTATTATTATTCTCTTTCAACCGACTTCTCTTCTAGGGTTTTCACCCATCTTTTTAATGGTTCTCTTACTTCCATAATATTCTATTCTAAGTACAAAGGTTACACTTGGAGGTTAATACCTCCCGCAGCTACCAAAAAAGCAACAAAAGCAACCTCAACCAAAGGAGGAAGGTCTTTATGAATTCACAAATGCTACAAGATAGAGGATATAGAGGCATTTTTTTCCATGAGGCCTTTGAGGTCAAACTTATTGGTTGAAAATGCACAAGAATGGTGATTAAATGTGATTCTATGATCAAGGGAAAAGTTTTGAATTTAGGATGGCCATGTGGGATAGGGATGTTGGATACTTTTCTTGTTGAAATTTTGGCTTGATGTATATACCTAGGGTCATAAAATTGTTTTCTTTCAACTACAAAACATGATATCAATATGTCAAATATATGACTAAGGTGAGGTTTTATGTTGGATAGAATATTTCTTGAAATGATATAATTGGTGTACTAAACATTATTGACTATGTTGTGTATTACAGGAGCCAAATGAGGCCATGGAAACAGATCATGTCATATCAAATGAGGACACAACGGATGACGCGGGACATCAAGTACTCAAATTTCGACTTAACTTAGGAAAAAATGATCTCATGGAATTTTGTGATACATCCATATTTTTTCACAATATTATTAAAATTTATAGTGTATTATCCAATCTTGATATAAATTAATGCATGTTGTTGATTATTTTAGATGGGGATTGGAGCAAATGTAGAACCTGAGAATTCAACTAGCAAAAGAAAAAGATATGTACGTGGACATGGACCTTAAATTGTTAAATCACATAGAGACAGTGGGTGGAAGAGGATAGGAAAATGGATCCTATAGATACAACAAATGATTGCACTGAACAAGAGGTTGGTCAGGACTATAATACATGGGATGTATACTTTGAGAAAATTGTTGTTTGTGGATGTTTTGTATGCCATGGAAATAAACAATTCAAACAAGTGATTGTACAAAGACATTACATAGATGATGAGCTTCCAATGGGTAGTATGCCTCTTACAATTGATTCAAATCCAATAGGAATTGTGGTAAGGAATTTTACAATTTGATATAAATAATATGTATACTTCTTTTAAACATTGTTTTATATTATTTAAATATATATATATTTTCTATGGATACTTCCAGGATAAATTTCTTGGTTTAAAGTTTCCTGGAGCATCGAATTATATAATAGAGTGAGATGATGATTTATCGGATGATACATCTAGAAAAAATATGTGCACATATACCAGCTCCGAAGATGAGGATTTGATGAAAACAAGTAACAGAACAAGAACACTTTAAAGATGCATAATTTTCTTAAATACAAGGGGAAGCTGGACTACATAACCTACGAGAATGAATGTGATGGATATGATGACTTTCCCTTGAGTTTGAGATCAATTTACAGAGAGACATTTGATTGTCGACTATATTGTGCTTGGCCTAATGATCAACAACTACCTAGATTGTATGAGGTGTTTCAATTTTGGGGATACATCTACATGATACGACCCTCCAATATTCATGGAGAAAATCTAGGCCTCTTTATTGTCCAAAATGTCCATGTGGGATCTAAACATAGAAACAATTCACATCAAACTACTAGGATATTAATGTTGTATTATGGTCCGTCATATTACAATGGTGAATGGAGAAGGCTAGCAGAATATAAGCCTAGCATGTCAGCATATGGTATAAATTCAAATATGTATACACATCGTCTCCAATTCGAAAGTGGAAAAGAAACAAATAGAGGTAATTATAAGTATATACATGGACGTGCACACACACACAAAAATATTGTAGGTTTTATAAATAGTAGTAAGGGAAGGGACCCTCTTGTAAAACTGGATTGTCAATTTATTGAAGTTATAAATGATAAATATGGAGATATGGAAATAGAGGTTGATATATTGATAATGGTTGAGGATATTATGGGCCTTACCATTGGGTATGAGTTATTGATTAATTACCCCTTCTTAAAATGCACTCCTGCGTGAAAGAAAAGGGAAGAACAAGGTCTCTCTAAGGATGTTCTTAGGGGAAGAAAACCAAAAGATAATTAATGTGTGGATTGACATTTTATAAACTATGTTGTCAAATTGTGTTTTATTTTAAATTATTGTATAAAAAAATTAGTCTATAAAATAATGTTTCGTTATTCAATTGATGCATATATGGTCATGCATTCTATATTTGTATTGGTTAATACATATTTGATTATATTTCTTTGAAATTGATACAATTATGATTTATCCAACTGTTTCCAAACACTAAATAATGCTTGTGTTTATTGATAGGTAGAAGATATTGATAATACACCTACTAATACCCAAGATCAAACTAGGTTATTAAGATTTGTATGGGATGATCCAAACCATCCTTTAAACCATACTAGGGTGAAAAGAGAAACATTGAAGAGAATACTACAAACTAATAAACTTGAAGAGCTTATGAGATTAATATACATTGATGGCATGCGACATAGATTTAATGATGATGATGATAGTGAAAATGTAGTGTATGAAGAAGGATTGAATGAAATGCTTACATGTTTCTTTGGGGATGAAAACAATGATGAAGATAATGATCATATGGTTGACAATAATGATGATAGTAGGGGTAATTACCACCAATGTAATCTTGATGATAACAACTTGAAATACTCAATCAAGCAAGATGCAAAGACACCCGTGTTCAGATTAGGTGCAAGTAGAACATCAAAACTTTCATGCACATTGATATTATTAGAAATCAAGTCACTATTTTGTTGGTCAAACAAATGATTCACTACCCTATTGAAGTGAGTTGAAATGTATTTCTTACTTTGCATTGTCAATTAGTGTACGCAATTTGTAAACATTCATCAACTTCGTTTATATTTATTTAAGGGGATTTTAAAACCATATATTGTATATAAAAATTGCTATTATAGATTGACATATCAAACATGTTCATCATAAGTCAAACCTTCAATTGATTTAATCTCCGACAATCTTACAGGGAACTAAAAACTAAAATATTCCCTAAAGAGAATGTGTTTCCATCAACTTGCGGAGAAGCATGTCGGTTGTTGGTTGAGTTGGGGATTGAACATAAGCAAATCCATTCATGTAAAATTATTTCATTTTATACAGAGATGAATATCAAAACAATGTAGAATTCCCCGCATGCAAAGAGAAGAGATATCGTACAGACATACAAGGTCCTACAATTCCAAAGAAGATTTTACGTCACATGCCATTTATACCTAGACTTCAACGAAAGTTTCATTGAAAGTCACCTACACAATTGATGGAATGGCATGCAAAGAACATGAGTAAATATGGATTCATGTAAATTCTGTCTGACTCCAAAGCAATGAAACACATAGCGGAAAAAATTCCAAGTAAATTCAAAGATGAACCACATAGTATTAGGTTTGGTCTTGCAATTGATGGAGTGTGCCCATTCTCTTTCCTGAACTCAAATTATAGTGTTTGGCCGGTCGGATTGATAGTATACAATATTCCTCCATGGATGCGTGTTAGAATGGAGCACCTTATGTTGAATCTCATTGTTCCAGGAAAACATCAAGTTAAAAATATGGATGTTTTTATTGCGCCTTTTATTGATGAGATGCAACTACTATGGAAAGACATAAGAATGTATCACATATCACATCCTCCATAAAATAGGTCCTTCATGTTGTATGGTGTGCTATGTTGGACTATTCATGATTTAGCAGGACTTGGTGTCTGTTCTGGAAAGATAAAATATTTGCGTATTAACACTCATAATTTATTTTCATCCCAACTTGCATACTTACGTTATACTATTATTTTGATGCTATTAACATTACTTATTGAATTGAAGGGCTCCAAACAAAGGGGATATTTTCATGTCCAATATGTGTAGATTAATTTCAAGGGTGGTATTCTAAAGATTTACATAAATTTATTTATGCAAACAACAAGGTTTTTATACCACTAGATCACAAGTTTAGAAATATTCTGAAGAATCAATTTGATGGAAAAGTTGAAAATAGAGGCCCTCCCATGATTCTGGGTCTAGGTGATTGGATTAAGAAGTATGAAGATGTTGAATTGAAAGCTTGGGAGGATTTTTTTGACCGGGCTGATTCAATTGAAGAACCTGAACAAGTTGTAGTTAATATGCCAAAAATAATGAAAAGAAAGTACATATTTTGTGAGCTCCTTACTAGAAGTATCTATTAATATCTCACCTATTAGATCCTATGCACATATTAAAAAATGTCCCAGATTCTATATTTCAACATATGTCAGGCAAAGAGAAGGACACCTTCTCTTTGAGGAGAGATATTTCTCTTTCGTGTACCAAAATTGATAGAATACCTTTGTGAAACAAAGAAAAATCACTAATTACCTTTGATAAAAGTGTTTGGTAGCATATCATGATATTGGAAATTAGGGGGGCTTCATGTTTTACCGTTGACTTAAGGAATGCCATAAGTCGATTGTCAACATTTACAAGGTATGTGGTATGAAATGTTCATGTGTGAGAGACATGGAGATATTATGTTCCATTTTATTTTTTCACTAAAGGTTCATACTAATTTACTATTCGTATATTAGGTGGGTGACCTCCAAGTAGATCCACGAATGTGAAGTACCAAAATGGAAGAAGGAAATTGCAGAAATTGTATGTGTATTTGAGAAGGAGCTCCATGCAAATTGCATGGACCTACAAGTCCATTTACTTATACACCTAGTCGATGACATTGAACTGGTGGGTGTCGTATCAATGAGTTGGATGTTTTTATTTGAGAGGTATATGAAAACTCTAAAAAGATATGTCCGACAAAAGGCACATATAGAGGGTTGTATGGCTGAAGGGTATGTATTGAATGAAGCATTTTTCTTCCTATGTGAATTCCTTGGTAAGGATTTTGAAGAAGGGCCATGATTATAGTATGAATAATGAGCATCATATATTATTGATGGAGAAAACCCAAAATATAATGGTGTTAAAGTGGAAATTAGTAAGTAAATTCATTATCATTGTGGTTGTTTTTTTGCAATCATTAATTTTCTCTGTAATTTATTTGTCAAATTAACAACATAACATTTGGAGTTTGAAATAAACATGTTGACATGGAACATGTGTAGATGAAAGTGATATACTTGACAAGTTCATTATGTACCACATGGAATTTATGAACAAATGGATTGCTTTGTATGATAAAAAGAAAGAATAAGTGTTAGAAGAAAGGATACAATTTAAGAGATCCAACCCAAGGAATACTCCACTTGCGACTGATATTCTTGGGGAATGGGGCAAATATTTCACACTAGAATGGGTTATTGAACAAATTCATAATCAAATAGAAGGTGCAGGTATAGATTCAAACATAACAGAATATGAAATCAACATGTGTAGAGGATGTGAAAGAAAGGTATAGTTGGAATTTTACAAAATGTTGTTTCCTTACAGTTTTGACACTATTAACTATTTTAATATTCATCATTATATTTGTTTTCACTGAAATAAATTGAATTTCACATGCGAGGAAATATCATGTAATGTGGGCATATGGACGACATTATCATCTAGAAAGTGTATATGTAAAGACATAATCCTTTGATTGTGAAATCATGGTTGATTTCAATCAATCCAGTCGAGCAAGCTCAAAAGATAAGAATATTATTGAAGGGAATCTACAATATGTTGGGAAAATCCAATAAATTATTGAGTTGGATTACTGCTCTTTTAAATGTTGTATTTTTAAGTGTAGATGGTATGAAGCATTTGAGAGGACAAAAAGACATGATGCCCAGAGTGGATTGTTTTCTATAGATTCCTTGAAGTTCATACCAGAGGATAAGGAACCTTATGTTCTACCAATTCATTGTGAGAAGGTATTTCTTTAACTCAAATAAGAAGTGGTAGTGATTATTAATCTATTAATTCATAGTTTATTGTTATTATATATATGTGTTTACTAATCCATAAAATGTTTATAACATACGTCTAATATATGTGTGCCATTCATGTGTAGGTATTTTTCTATGAAGATATTTTGGACCCAAAATGGATATTTGTCATACATTATGATCCAAGATTAAGGCATGTATTTGACGATGCATTAGTGGATATTAAGCAAAAAAATGATGGCCAACAAAATGAGAGAGAGGGATTAGAGAAAATCAAATAAATTGATATCCATGATGATGTTTAAGATGGTTATGTTCAGGCACAAGAAGACAACAATATAGAGTTAGATGATGTTATGGAAGACAATAATATGGATGGTATATAAAATGATGATCCAAATAGATATAGTAACAATATACATGCTCTACAGTCAAATTTCAATGATGATGAAGATGATGCAGGTCAAGATGAGGATAATGATAATATTAAATGCTTGAAAGAACATATGAACATTGACAATGATACACCATATCACATTGTTGCAGAAAATAATGTCAATGACCAAGACTTCTTGGTGTAGACACCCTCTTCCCTCCAAAGGGATGCTCTACCTCCTGGTCTAGGATCATTTGAAATACTGAGTTAGAGTGACTCCTTAGGTCCCTCTTTGGAAACTGATAATTCTATCATAGGTCCTTCCTTTCCTAGCACAGGTTGTGTGTTACCCACAAACCCTCTCCTTAACGCTTTTCAAATATTACGCCAACAGGCGCTAGCTCTTTATTCTAGGCTCCCTCCTTGATATTACCATGGACTGCGACTGTGCGCTATCTCCCTTCATGACTCCGTGCTTCAGAAATTTCATGAGCTACTTAATCCCCTTTTCCTGATTTTCTGAATCCACAAATTCTCTAGGACCAGATCTATGGTCCACACTTTTCCTCATGCTCAACGGCTAAGATCAAATCACGAGTTTTGACTTCACGATTCCTCTAGTCTCTCAAATCCTTTCTTCTAGACTGACAAATCATCGAAGTGTTGATCCTTCGCCACGTATCCTATCTCAACGGACGACTAGGATTGATTCAACTCCTAGCTCTTCGGGTATCCTCTCCTTGACTTTCCTCTGAAGGATTCTTCCTCTGAAATTCATGGATCTCCACCATGCGTCCTCCTAGATCCAATGGTCCAGAATCACCCCGCACTTTAGCCTTCATGAATTTTGAACTGCTCCCCTTGCAATTCTTCCTAAGTCTGAATCCTCTAACTCTTAGATCTTCTTCCACCTGTCTACCTGGGCGATGGATGATTTCTCATTCTTCGGGACTTCAGAAAGTCCTCAACCCCTTTGCACACTTAGCACACTTCTCCCTTTCGAGACTTAGGTTGTTCTCAAACTCTTTTTGCACTCCTTGTAGAGTTCTATGCAGACTCTTTTGAAACTTTTCTCACCTTAAAAACCTCCAAGGTTCCCAATTCGTCTGTGTCATTCAGTGGAATTCCTCTTTCCCTCCTGGAAAATTGATGCCTTCCTCCTGATCTTTGTAAGATGAACTTACAATATCTTTGGCACATGCCTTGCACTCAGTTCACTTCTTCAATGACTTATCCCTTAGCCTTATGGAAGGTTTTAAGGCATCTCCTTTCCATTGTCGATGCACTCTTGCAAAGCCTTCCTTCCTCAGAATGTTCAGTAATTATGGGATTCTCTTAAGGATTCCAACACTTCCAAATGTGTCAGTAGCATGCCTCCTCACACCAACTCGATGCCCTCCCGGTAGAGTACTTCAGAGTGTTCAGTAACTCTGGACTGTATCTTCCCTTATACAGTCTTTCTTTCCAAGGTATTTAACCACCTTGAAATTTCCACCCGAGTTTGTGAATTATCCTGGTATGCCCTCCTGGCAGTTTCTCTTATGACTCCATTGAGTTTGGACACACACTCCTTGTGTCGGTTCACATATTTTCCTCACTCTGTCATGCACTCCTTTCACTTAACCTAGAGAACCAAACCTAATCCAACACACTCATAGATAGAAAGCTATAATTCTATCCCTACATACAATTTCTAACATTCATATGCAATTCAAATGCATACAAATGACATTCGTAACAGAGCATCCATTACACAGAAATTGATAATAGGAAAAAATGTCATTTTCTATTAATAGTTGAATGTTCATTACAATAGTGGAGTCTGAGCTACAACTGAGTCTCGACTCTCTGTGTTTTTTTCTCCCTATCTTCTATGCATCTGCCTACCACACCCTCTTTTTCTCTACTTGACAATAATACAAAGATTTATACAAGAGGGGCTCGATGAGATTCCCTCCAAGCTAATCTAGTGGTGTCAAATAACCATTCAAAATTCCTAACTACTGAGGAAAATTACAATGATGGATATCTACTCCAAATCGGATACAGATCCCTTCTACCATTAACCACTTAATGGTGACCTTATCTCCATCTTGTGTGAAGGCACAATTTGGCTCTTCCATCTTGTCAACATTAAATTCCTGGGTCACGCTTTAGATTCTCGAAGGCAAAATGAGAGGGTGGCACCTCTCCCTTCCTCAAATGCGCACCACATGTGTCAATCGCTTGGCGTGTGTTCAGGTGGAGCGATGCTCCTACATCATACTCCTCAGCTATGAAAATCATGAGATCCTACTCATGAGCTTCCCAGCTCTGTTGAAATCTTCCTGGATCCCAAACTTTCTCCTAGAGCTGTCTTTCTGCTCCTCTGCTTCATTCTTGCTACTACTCCTACATATCCCTTCTTCTTGTGTAGGTTACTTTCTATCCATCTTCTCCTTGCTGACTGCTTCTATTGCTGACCTCAACATCATCTTCCTTATCTCCTCAATCACCTCATTCAACTTCTTTGTCGACTGGTTCTTCCTTTGCAGACTAACTTGTTGCACCACTTCCTCATCAATGGGTGGATCACATCGATCTCCCAAGTTA
>JASDQU010587860.1:54603-67033 GCA_032191745.1 Picea mariana | reverse complement strand
GATGGAAGCACCAACCTATATAATAGAGAACAATAGTTCTCCCTTGCACCACCCTGCCACCCTGGTTTTTCTAGATGCAACTAGATGGAAGCTACAACTCCCTTTGTTCAAGTACCCACTTGAAACTCTGAGGAAAACAGTCCTCCCTAGCACTTCCCTACCACCCTGAAATATAAATACTTTCTTTTCATAAATTTATCACAATGATACAGTATTTAGCAATGGATTACTAGTCTTTTCACTTTTCTTCTACACTACTCTTCTCTGCTTGCATCAATGTCTTCCTACACACATCTCTTGCACTTTCTGTTCTTCTGCCTTTTATGCTCTATGCACCATGTCCATTCTATATGTTATGCCTCTTTTGTGCATTTTAGTTGCTGCACACAGCCTACCTCTACTCGCATGAATCACACTCAAGATCAACAACCATCTTTTCTTTGTTCTACACATATTTATCATGCCAAGTCCTCTGCCAAGGTATACAATCAACTATTTGTCCTCTCTGGAGATCATCCTGAGTCTGTTCTTCATTAGTGGTCATTATCCTGAGATTATTTGACTTCTTTGGTAGTTACAGTATTCGATGCATTTCCATCTATAAATTTTCTAAATGATGAATCTTCACTTCACTGGAAGTTACCTCAAGACTCTTCAGCTCCTCTGGTGATCACACTGAATCTCATCCAATTCTCTGGCAAATACAATCACTTTGTTTCTAGTAGTTACAATCAGTCCTTTCCTTCAGTTACAGAGAGAACTTCAATGCACTCATTCCTTTGGTTCCTTTTCCCTTCCTAAGAAAAGCTTTGCAACAGGTGCTAGATTTTCTTGTTAAGCCCCTTCCTTTCACGTGATCATCGGCGATGACCAAATGCCTATTCAAAAGGCCCTTCCCAATTTCTATCAAGTGATCGTTGGCTCCATTTCATAATATGACCTTGGGCTATGAGCTTCATGTGACCATGCGATTGTGGGTGCATCCATAGGTGGTTTGAGAGAAATCTTCTTTTCACCCCACAATTCACTATGATCCTCGATGCGTCCTTTCTCCAAAACCGTGGTTTCAATTGCAGCCCACTCACGAAAAATTAAGATCTGAGCATGTTTTGGCCCCACAATGGAGCATGACCATCGATCTCATGATCTTGATGGTGCTCCTAAACGGATGGTTCATATCATTCCTCTCAATTCTGCATACCAGATCTCACCTTCCTACATCAACAACTGCGATTTACTTTGTGATCCGGGCTCCGGGAGTTTCAAATCTCAAACCCTGTTGCTATTGAATGGATATCTTCTGGAATGGAAAATATTTTGACATCTATCCTCTTCAATCGATGACTCTTCCTTATTTTCTTTGTCCACATGTGATCCTCATTCTCAATGATCAAGTGACATGTGTCCCTCCAAACCAATGGACGAGATTTATTTCTCCTTTCAGGCTTCGGGAGTTTCGATTCTCAAACTCCGCTTGCTACCGGAGTATTTCACCCAGAGTCCATGATACAATGACACATGTCCTTTTTGGATCAATGATCCTGATACTTTCATGTATCCAGACTTCATAGATTTCAACTTACGTTATCATTCCACTCGAGTAGATCGACGGATGAGAATGATCCCAAAGTGATCTTTTAGATCGGACATCTCGTGTCCACTTTGGGACTTCAGCATTCAAGACTTCAAAGATTTTGTCATTTTCTAGTGTTAAATATTTTGAAGTAAAAATCCTAGAGTGATGTAACTCTTGCGTCACTCGACAATGTGTCACGAGCCGAGTAGCTGCCATGTGTAACTCAGATTCATGATTTGAACGTACTTGAAATGGTGATTTCAACTTGACACTTTTCATTCTCCGACTATGTCATGTGTCCTTGCTAACGTAGACTGTTTACATGATCTGATGATGTGGTCTTCTGACATGGTCTGCTGACCAATAGCACTGATCCAACAGTCCTTGTATGTCCTACAAATACGATGGTCCTGATTCATTTCAGATTTATGGGCTTCAGTTTTTTCCAATCTCAAACATTTTGGAGTGCAATCTCCTCGTATATTTAAACCCAAACTAAATGTTGTTCATCAATCAAGATCTTAGAGTGACATCTTGATCTGTCATCATTGTGGCTCTGCTAGCTTATCATGTCCTTCCACTTGAAAGTGATATGATGGCTGACGAGAATTCGCAGAATCGAATTCTCAAACATTTTCCTCGCTTATCTTATCCTTCCACTCAAAATCATTTAACGAATCAGATTATTCCTCAATCCAATGGTCGATATCTCCTCTTCGTGAACTCAAACTTCACGAGTTCCTACAACTCTACCTTTGAATTTCCCAATTTTTGAGTCAGCAAAATGATGATCTACTGCCACGTGTCCTCTAGATCCAATGACTCAAATCTCATCTCGACTTCAGATTTCATAGAGTTGGAGGACTAGTCACCTCCCTTCTCCCAACTCTCGATTTTATGAAACCCACTCCAGATCATTGGCCTACAACCTTCGGTGATCCAACGACTATGATGAAATTGTGAACTTGGACTTAGCGAATTCTCACTTCTCCTATCTGTGATTTCTTGATCTGCGAGTCAACAAAATTTTGATCTCTCGCCACGTGTCCTCTCTCAATGGATGGTCATAATTTACTCCGGCTCTCCAGCTCTCCATACTTCGGGTTTTTCAAGTCTCAAACTGAAAAATCCTCAAAGTGATTTGCTCTAGAGTTGAGGATCGTGTGCCACCTATCAGTCTTGACGATGGATGGTCCCTTCTTACTTCGGGACTTTGGGACTTTGACAAGTCCTCTCTCCTATGCTCATCCAAAGGCTTAACCTTCGTGCATTTATTTCTGGATCCAACGACTGTTGATCCTCAGTGCTCAGATCCAACTGATCAGATCTGTACTTCTCCTCTATGCTTCCTCTGGTCACTGGGAACTGATCTAATGGTCATCGAGTATTCAGGATTGGTGATCCAATGACCATTGTCGTTATTCCTCTTGAGCTTTCTGATCTCTCTGACTTAGAATATTTTCTAAGTGTTTAAAGATCTCAACCTTTGCTCCTCCTGTGAGTCCTTCTCTTGGACCTTGTCTACACTTCCGTAAAGCGCAAAGAGTTATCTCTTCTGATCTTTTCTCTCCACATACTGTTCGCTCCTCCTCCTGAGATTTTATTTTCATATTGTTCACTTCTTCCCCTGAACTTATGCTCTCCATGTTTGCCATCATTGTTGCTTTCCTTGTTGCTTCTTTTCTTTCCTATAAACATACCATTGTTGTTGTTGTTCTTGCCATCAATGACAAGCACACTCTTCCTGTAAACATGCCAACAAAGGGAGCACCCGTCGTATTCTAATTAAATGTAACAGTGGTCGAAGTCGTTGAAGGTATCATACCACTGCCCAAATTCGTGGGAGTTGGGACAACCGAGGTATTGACTGGTGAAAGTCGGGGAGGAGGTAGGATGCCCCCTCCAGTAGTAGCTGTAATGGGATTACGGGGACTCTTAATTGAAGTAGCAGGATTTGCTTCCATTGGCACCCATAGAACTAGACAACGCTAAAAAAATGTCACCTCGGGGGGGACAATCTGAATCAATATAGGCGTCGAAAAGTCGGAAATCAGAGGATTTGTTGGCCTGAAACATTCAGTCTCAAGGTAAGAAACGATGGATTCCTATGGATCTAGAAAATATCCTCTCAGAGTAGGCTCGGGCACAATGTTTTACAGCCCAATTGCTTCAAACGATTATTCTTGATCAAGTATTCACCTCAATGGTGGTAGAGGTGGCTACAAAGTAACTGGCGACAGACCCTAAAGCCTTCATGACTGCTGGAGCTGTTGATATTCCACTTTGTGAAATGATCAAATGACATAGTAAGTCTTGAATAGCGTAGAGCACAAATCACACACTAAATTTTTTCCTAAAGATAGATCAAGCAGTCGACTAACTAGTGGGAAGGATGGTTACACCAATCGACACTAGAGAAACTAATGGGTTTAAGTGAAACTCAAACATAGAATCACCCTCCAGATATACTCTACGAAGAGTGATCCAACGTCTACCCTAGGTACCATGATATACCCTCTCAATCACCTGTGTAAGTCCATGAAATATGGGACACTATGTTTCCATCTCACTGTCAGTCACCGAGCGGGTACAATCAACAATCGGGAAGATTGTAATGATAAGGATAACAAGTCTGAAGCCCTTCAAGGGTGCTAAAATAAATTGGTACAGAAGAAAACTGAGGATCTCGAATGGATTCGAGGTCCACAAATCTTAGTAGGCAAATGCGATCGATATTGTTCTCGAGAAATACCCTCAATATACAATCCCCACTACGTTTAGTCCAGCTTTGGAGGAGTTATCTCCTCTACCTTTCCTCACGTGACCTCGTTTTTATCCCCTATTTTAGAGGGGGGTCCCAACTAACTCTTACAAAACTGGACTTAAAAACACTCAATATCTCAGACTCTAATGTTTTTTTTAAAGTGGCCTTGAAGAGTTTATTCTTCACACCTAATTCAAGGCCCTAAAACCCTAAACTAGTCAGTGAACCCTACAAACAATAAGTCTAATATATTTTAAGTTAAGAGTTAATTTTAAGGCTTAATTTGCACAAAGGGTGTGGTAGTGCAATTGATCGTGTTATGAAGAGACAAATAAGGAAGATAACTTTAAAGAATTTGAAAGAAAAAAACACTTCGAAATTAAAGAAAAGATTGTAAAAACCTCTTTGTAAAATTCAACTTTTCTAATCAATATTTCAAGATCTTGTAAATGAAGAAATCCTAAAACTTGTTTTTGTTTTACTAAGAAAAACTACTTGTATTTTAAGGAATCTAAAAGAAATTTGAAATGAAGACTCTTTTTATTTTTCAAATAAGAACCTTGACTACTTTACCAAACTAAATGTAAGAAAACAAATTCTTTTATTTTTGTTTTTTGAACTTCTTTAACAAGAAAAACTGAAGTAATTTTTTTTTTTTCGTTTTTCAAAGCAAGAAACAGGAACAAAGAGAAAATTGAAAACAAGATTGATAAAGGCCCTAAGCCAACTACGGATCACAAGGATTCAACCAAGAAACCAAAAAGAGGATCTAAAACTTGACAGTTCACTCTAAACCTTTTAGAGAAAACAAAATAAAACTAAGGAACAAGTTAGCCAAAACTTTAACCCAAGCTATGGCCAAAGAAAGAGACTATGACTAGTTCAAGAAAGCTCTGAGAAGTATGAACTTCTATCATGAAAGAGACAAACTCTCTATTTGTTAAAAAACACTTTCAATACATAGAGACGTGTGATGTTGCATCAACAGCCTGTGTATGTACGTGAGTGTTGGAGGTAGGCCAAAAGCCAAAGCGGAAAAGAAAGGCGTTTTTGGGAAACAAAGCATGCACAAGGAAAGCGACAACTGGAAGGAAACACAACATGTGTGCATGCAAGGAAAGCAACAACTGGAAGGAAGAACAACATGCACGCATGGGAGGGAGACCTAATGAAGGTAGGGTTAGGGTTTTGGGTAATGTGTTGTAATGGCTGAAGAGCCATAAACATATAAATATAGATACTTAGGTATCATAGAGAGGTCACAGAGTTTTTATTATTATTATTGTTGTTATTATTGTAGCGAACCGATATGTAATATTTTGTTGTATGATCTATTTCGTATAAGATGTTGAGCTAAGGAGGAGGAAGAGGGTATATCTTGAGGGTTAGATCACAGGCTAAGGAGCCTGCTACGATCTAGTCCGCCTCATATAAATCTTACATGAGGGGGAAGAGTTATAAGCGCGTGGCATTGTAGATGCAGAAATAATATAATAAAAGAGTTGAGAGCCAAATATTTGTGGATGTAGCCTAGTAGGGGGTGAACCACGGTAACATTTTTGTTGTGTGATGAATGAATGCATATCATTATCCTCTTTTCAGTAGTTATTTGTTAATCTTAATGAATAAGTTGTTATATTTCCTGTGTATTCGTAAATGAAAATATATTGCAGTTACATTTGTAATAATGGTTCTATATTTATTCTTTATATCTCACACTCAATCCTAGGCTATAAAAACATGATTCTTATAGCCACCCATTAAAGCTATCTTGGGTGAGACTGCACATCGCATCCTGTGTGTTGTTTTTCCTTTTGGTTTACCAGGAGGGCCGATAGTGTTAGAGGCTTTGTTGGAAACCCTAACAGACATGAACCCTGGGTCAACAAACTCAGATAGTATAGAGGAATAGTAACCAAAAAATGGTTTTGTTTCCGTTGGTAGGAACAAGAGAGGATTGAGTAGATGAGATAAGTCGAAGACTTGTCAGAGGTCGATCAAGAAAAGGTTAGGAGAGAGAGAAATGAGGCATTAAAAGTGGATGTTGAGACCATGTAATCCCACAAAAGAAGAGATCGAAATCTAGTTAAGAACAAAACATCTAGAGTTTGCACAGAAAGACAATAGAAACCCTAGAGTAACACCCCACAAGTATCTTGAGAAATACATGTTCACTGATTTGCATGAAGTCTTTTTCTATGATTTTCCACACTTATTGCAGGAGTGGATACTAAGGTTGAATTATAACCATGCAATGAACCAGATTCAATAGATAGAGTGGACCCCAGTACAAATTGAACAGTTTCAACAGGTAAACAACAAGTTCACCCGCGTAGTAGAATTTTGGCTTGACAAGATTGTGGTAGGGTTTATAATAGAGTTTGCAGTAGACACAACAAATTCGTATAGTGCAGTGGAGAAAGAGTTTCTACAAGGACCTCGAGGAAGGTACATTCTATTGATGTATACTTCTATTAAGATACTGTTGTATAATAAAGGTGTAATGACAATGGAGTTAGACAACTAAACTTCCCTACGTGCATGGGAGAAGGGGGGAATCACTAACAGAGAAAGGAGAAATGGAAGGAGGAAAGGATAAGGGAAAGAAGGAGGAAACCTTGGACCTAATCATGATGGATGGTGACCAGATCAAGCAGATCATGGAGACAGGTGCAAAGATGCGTAACGGAGTACCCTACCAATACAAGGTGAATACCAAGAAGAGAGTCATATCTGCGAGGGAAGGCTTGGCAAGTGATGAGAAAGAGGTAGAGGATTTCAGGGCTATGGAGCATATTGAGGAAATCTTGCACGCAACATATGAGAGGAAGACAAGAGGTCCAATAATGGGAAGAGAAGGCAACAATCCTATCCATATTAATGTTAATGTTTAACCCATAAACCCATGTGTGACTAATACACCAAGGAGAACACCACCATTTAGACAACCGAAGTTCAGAAGCAATAAGAACACAGGAAGTACATGTGGTTCCAGTGTCTGTACTTAAGACTTAGAAGTACAGTGTCTAGGCATCTGAAAGTGAGTAAGGGGTAGAGAAGGAAGAAATGTCAACCTTCGGCAAGGGAAGCTAGGGTTGATTTCTAGGTTGTTGTCTAGCTTCCAACTGTTCCTAAATGTTTATGTCCCTTTCAATCGCTACCCACGAACGTTCCAGTTCTACCCGTGTAGTGGTTGTTTTAAGAATAGTATCAAAAAGATTCAAGGCAATATGTGTTTGATCTGATAGTCCAGGTTCAATATTAGGCTGTCTTGTCACAGGGACAGTCATAGAGGAACAAAATGATAAGAAAATATCAAAGAAATTTTTTAGATGTTGTCTCGATTTCGGTCATATAAAGGAGAGTTATAGCTCCGATAGTGAAAATAGGATGCAAACCAAAGGCCCTTTCCCATAACTGAGTTATATTTTAATAAATGTGTATGAGGTGTAAGAAAAATATTAAGATGTCTATCAGGTAAGGCTCCTATCAAGAGAGAATCTCACTTATAAATAGAAGAAGAAAAGAGATAAAGAAATAACCTGATGAAGCATAAAATATATATAGAAATCTAAAATGTTCACTGGTCTTATACCTGTTGATAGCCGGTACAGAGGAAAAATGGTAAACAATATAGAAAACTAAAATTTATTCACTATAGTAGAGGTTCTACTAAATTATAGCAAAACATTCATCAAATACATATATGAAATGAAATGAAATATGAAATATAAGGAAATAAACTCATAACACAGTCGTGACGGAATCGAGAATCTTCGGATTTGCTTTATATTAACTCTCGAGGGAGAAAAATCTCTATTACAATTGACCCAAAAAAGTCCAGCCCTTTTTTCTTCCTTCTATTGTATATTTATACAAATTTACATATGATGGGATCCCAATCGTTCCAGGATTTTCAATTACAACAAGAAGGAGATCAATCATTTCATTTCTTTATCCTATGTCTTTATTTGGTACCAGAAGCCTACCCTCTCGCATGCTCGGTACAAGTGACACATTTTTCCACCAGCCGAGATATTAAGCTTGAAGGATCCACTTGACAATTGGCCTCAAGAATGTAACAATATCTGACTAATTACAGCAACCTTTCTTCCATCTGTCAGTCTAGGGTATCAATAGCACACAATTTCACACTTGGTTTAATAATCCATTTATCTATTTGAACTATGTCTGTCAGAGTTACTTGTGAGACTTCAGCCAAATCTCTTTCTTCTTTCTCATTTATATCAAGCGAGAGTTTCTCCATATTCATTTTGCTCAGCGTCTCAGCATTACTCTCACTATCAATGCCTAACAGATTTCCATCTATAGAACCAAAATCCTCTTCACAGGATTTCCTTACCTTCTTGGCTTGCAATTTGCCTTATGATATGCTGCATTCCCATTCTTTCAAAAAAATATTACCTCGGGTCTATTCCGAAATGGAAAACTTAGAACTTTTTCCTGATTCCCTGTTTTCTCTAGCTATTGCAGCCTCTTGAAATGCGACCCGAGCTGCTCTAGCTTCTCTCTCTCTGACAAATAAGTTTTCTAATACTTGATCAATAAGAAGACAATTGTCCCGAATCGTCCCTACCTTGGCAAGTAAACTTCGTTGGGCTGCAGAAACCCTGCTCTGAATCTCCATAGCCTAGGACTGGAATATCCCGATATTTATAACTCGGCTTTCGGCGAACTCTAATCTAACTTGTAGCTTCCCTATCAAGTCTCTTTGTTCGACTACCTGTATTTGACTGGTCTAAGATACTAGCTCTTCTTGTTTGAGATTAGCTTTGAGTAGCTCAATTTCCTTTTTATCGGCCATCCTCACTTGTTCTATTCCTATGTTTGCCTGGTCTTTAGCAGCTTCTTCTGTTGTGGCTAGTTTAGCTTCTAAGGTTATGATGAGGCGAGTTTTTCCCTTCAGCTGATTTTTCAAAACCCCGGCTGAAAATTGGTTTGTCGTAGCATATGCCCCTAATGTTACAGCTATTTCTATCGTGAATTATTCCTTCTTCATATCTTTCCCATCGGTCAACACCTTGAACTTCTTGGCTATTGATCCCTCTTCTTGATAGAATTCTCTTTTTACCACATCTTTTTTCTTTTTATCAAAAAAGAACTCATTTGGTGGAATCTCTTCCATCCTTATAGGTCTTAATTCTTCATTGAAAATCCACCTTGCATCTATGTTTCCCTTAGTTGACTATAAGGGAATAATGGAGGTAATGGGATTTCCGATTTGCTTAGCTGATTGGCTAGGAGTGGCATCTAGAATCAGCTTTTTCGGCAGATTGAGAATCTTCATTTATGGTTTTGGACTCCTGGTTTTCTCTCCCCTGTCCTGGTGTTTTTCTTGTCTGGGTGTTGCATCTTTGGATCCTTCGAATTCTTTTTGCTGCACCTTTGTTGTTATTGGATTCTCACCCCACAATACTAGGGGAAGACAACCCCATCGATGTTCTTGGAATTTTAAAACATCGGCCCTCTCTTCGGGTACCAGGGCTTGTATATGAGCCAAAACCTCGGCATAAGATCTCGTGCCTCGGAAAATGTCATCCGAGGGTGAATTTTCATGTTTGAACCTTCTTAGCCCGCAACTGGCTTAAGTGATTACTTACGACCCTCTATGGATCATGCTTTTTGAATTCGACATGAACCAATTTCAGGTCCTCCAAGGTTGTTGCCTCAGCTTTAGCATGCCTGAAATCTAACAAAGAATAGGAACTTAAATGAATAGGAAAAGGTGGCCATACCTTCTTAGAATATCCTTTCAGTTCCTTGCTTACATCACCGATTACGATTTTCCTGGCAATCTCACGACAAGCCAACCTATCGGGTATGAATAGTGGTAAGGCATTCAGAGGAACAGAAGCGTCGAAAACCCTGAGATATGAAAATTCGTCTTCCATGTACCAATCAGCTATACAAATCAGATTTACCACAATACTGTCTAAGATCCTGGGTGGCGGGTGAGAAAAGATAGTGAAGTGAAATGGTACCATTACCCAGTTAAAGATTTCATATACAAAATCTGGAGCTTTGTCTTCCCACAACTTTGAATGGTAGACGTGGATGGGCTCAGCTTCCGATGGAGTCCAACTCCAACTCATTAAGGGAAAAGGCATCAGAAAACACACGGCTTCCATGATATATGCGGACATAAAGAATGAAGCGATCTTTTCTCTCTCCTTCTGCACTCGATACTCTGTAACTCGACTGGTCAAACTATCGAATAGTAGTTTAGCCCAGTCGAAGGAACAACCTTCAACGACAGAATGAATTAGAGGCACCCACTGAAGGAAACAATGTGTGGTGTCCTCTCTCCCATATAATCTGCAGGTAATCATAGCCACATATTTGAACTGTGGTTCTAGAGAAGATATTGAATATATACCATGACTGTCGACCTTGAACTTCGCAGGGTGTGAAACCCAATCTTTGATTAAACCGGACATAGTCTTGTCATATTGCACACATTCCTTCTATTTAAAATTCTCCAAGAATTCAGCATTGTATGTAAGGTCTGACACGGTTGGCAACTTGTACATAGCCTACAATTGTTCGGGTCTGAAATTTCTAATGGTTACCCTCTGCTCGTTGACGACGGTTCTGGTTGGTATATCTACATGGTCTAATGCCCACTGGACCATATCATAGTAAGGGAGAAGACGTGGCCTAGCCACTACTTTATGCATTTGATCCTAGATGACGATCTTATATTTGGTGATCAGGTCATCTTTTTCATTTTCACTGGAATCATTCGAAACATCTACCAATTCGGATTGTAGAATCTCAGAAATATAAGACCAGGTCTTGACAGAGTTGACACTTCGAGGTAAAGTATCAGAAACGTTGTCTGAACCTTGCCCTGAAACCTCAACAATGGATTTAGACGCTTTTCATGGGGCCATGGCGGGGGATTCTACTTTATCTCTTCTGCGATAACAATATGTATACATACAGAAATTAGTTTGCTCTAGAAAGGTTTGCTCTGCGTAGAATAGGAATGAAATTTGTGACAACAAATAAAAGATTCATGCCTTCGACCATTTAAAATTAGGTCATCCTTAGGTATAGAACAGTCAAATCAAATATAAATTTAGCAATAAAATCCAAATCCTTACTTGTCGATTCGCCTCATTTCCAATTAATGTCTTAGATTTTGACAGTTGGTAATGCAAGTTGGTGCAAGGAAAGTTTAAAATTTCCTCGTAGACTGTGCATATTAATTTTCATATTAGAACACTGGCAATGTTGTCTTAACTTAATTAATCAGGCCTTTTTGAATGTTAATTAATCATTCGGCATTCGCCTCATCGGGAGATTTCACTTTAACCCTTTAAACCTCTAAAACCCGAGGTTGCGATAATTAGCTTTGGTTAATAAAAAACGTAACCATGATTAGGTGTTTAATTAATTATGTTGTTATTTATATCGTGACTTCACGACTCGGGGCTTCGAAGGTATAGCTTCCGGGAGGCTTGTATGCCGAGTTGAGAAATCGCGAGATCGCAATGATATGATCTAATTAAATTGGAGGATAAAACCAGATTAAGTGTTTAATTAATTATGTTTCTATTTTTATCGCAACTTCGCGACTTGGGGCTTAGAAGGTATAACTTTTGAGGGAAAATACACCGAGTTGTGAATTCCCGACAGAGCTTAACCCCAACTAAACTTTTTACCTTTAACATTAACCCGGGTTACTAAAACAAGAATCTCACAGTTTCGGCTATCAGGGTTACGACGGTAAGACTTTGGGAGCTAGAAAACGCCGAGACATGAAATCTCGATGATGCTTAACTGTGGTTTAGAGTATTTTTACTCTTGGTAATGATCTAGGTAAACTTTTTAAAACTAGTTCACCGTTTCACCCCTCGAGACTTGTAAACTATGTGATCTATAACTTCCGACATGCGACATCTCGAGGTAAAAAGGAGAGACTCGTTTAAATGATTAAAAAATAAATAAATCGTGCCCTAAGAGTATGATAGCCATCGTTTCTTGCGTGATGAGACTCCTGAGAATTTGGGGAAAATAAAGGAGAATACCAAAACCAGCTTTCGATTTCAAGTGTTAGGATATAA